>JAJJMC010001843.1:0-15747 GCA_023531435.1 Papaver californicum | reverse complement strand
ATGAGAATTATAACAATATAAATATGAGATCAAATCAGACACAAAATGTGTTTATTAGTAATCTAATAATTTGGGCAAGCAGTCGAGAAAATGCTAACTTACGTGTCAAAAGTAAACAAACATATGACCATCTAGCAGAGGCATCAATTAGAACCATAAAGTACTGAAAGGGTCCACTATAGGGATGTATGAGACCATATATATCACCTCGTATTCTTTGTAAGAAAGCAGGTGATTCTAGAACTACCTTTGTCGAAGAAGGTTTCGTAATCAGTTTCTCCAAAGAACAAGCAGTACAACCAAGTTCTTTGTTAAACAGAAGTTTCCGTAAAGGATGTTCCTAACAGTTCTGAACAATTCTACTCATCATAGTAGAACCTGGGTGTCCAAGTCGATTGTGCCACAACACAAATGTATTCAGGTCATAAAACTTTCAAACTATGACCGTATATGATTCAACTTTTTGAATCTTTGTACGGTACCCAGAGGTGAGAGCTTCAAGCTTCTCAGCAACATGTCTTTCGTTAGGCGATGTAATATACAAGTACTCCTTATTGTTTTCATCAACCTTTTTAATGTGGTATCCATTACAGCGTTGTTTTAGGTAAAAACAAGTATACTGCAAAGTGGTACTTTCAAGTAGGTTCGAGAGATCAAGCTCGAACATGACGAGCCTAAACCAATAAATTGTCGTTTATATCCTGCTTCGATTACAAAGATGGAACGGATTTGGGTAGGTCTTAGGGGATGGAAGCAAAGAAGGTTGAGAAATATTAGTAGTATGTGAAGAAGCATGGATTCTTCGTAGAGGAATCGCTAATTTTGTGAGTTTTTGGTTTCTTCATACTGATTGTGTGGTTGTCTCGTTCTGTCTTGTTTCTAATAGATGAGAATGAACTATTTATAGTTTTAAGAGGATACATTGATTTTCTCGTAAGTCGTGGAAGTTGGGAAGAGGTGGTGAAGTGATGATAATGGATAATATAGTGGGGCGGTTCCCAAAAAGTAGGGAAGGCCTGTCTGACTATTACTCCTCATCCTCTTAACTGCTCTATAACCGCCCACTTCTTGTTACCTTCTTGTTCGTGGGGCTTGTGTCACCACCCACGATGCCGTAGACCGCCAGACCAATACCCCAGTGAGAATCCCCTTATTTTTGTTGCAATTTGAAGTGCATTTGCTGCGAATGAGCTGTTCTGAGTTTAATAGATGTTGCTAGAACATCAATGCTCATTCGATGCAAGTTCAAGGAATTCAGTCGTGGAATTTATGCGACTTGATACTAGTTCGATATATCATGGATATTATGAGTATCGAGAAAGCTGCAAGGCAAGTTTAGAATATTTAGGTGGAATCTGTGTTCTCAATTCACTTGCAGAATATAGATAGATGCACAATATTCTATATTAAACACATGCACATAAATAAGCATATATATGTATTTTTATCGCTTAGTAAAAGGTAATTTTACAATTCTAGCCCTTGTCAAAAACTCATCATCTACAGGCGTATATCTTTGAAGCTCAACAGATTCATGTGGGATCCAGAGGCATATAACGCATCGTTGATAGTGAATATGGTACCACCTGGTAATGAGACACAAGTTTTACAACATCTTCTACAAGGTTAGATGAACCACTGATGGTAGTAATATTAGCCTTGAACCTTTCAAGGTGACAAAGTACTTAGTACTTCAGAATATTGAATTTGTCGTTCCACTATCAACAAGATAAAATTCACCATCATGATTGCTTTTGGAGTCCATACCCTTCCATATACATAAAGAAGGTATAAGATGGTTGCACAAAGTAAAGTTGGCAAAACATGTATAATACACATATTCTTACATATTGTACATATGCAAACCAAAAACATGGTAAGTACAAGAAAAAACACCAAAAAAAGGGTAAGTACAAGATACAAACACATATATAAAGTAGGATATCACAACTTTAAATTGCATTGAACAAACCATCAGCAAACTGATCAATCTCATTCTGGTATTCACTGCCCTCAAAGTTAAGTAAGTAATTGGAAGCCTCTAATTTTGGAGAGTTTGTGGAAATATAGCGTTCTGCCAAATTCATCTCAATGTATGTTTTTTTTTCCTTTTTGAGTTTTCTCACAGAGATGTAGAGCACCGTGACAGACTTTATACCAATGGTCTGTACTACCACAACGATAACAACCCTCGTCATTTTTCTTGGGGGGGTTTCCAGTCTTCTTACGAGGATTAAAAGACGATTCCCCCTTTTCTCGCTTCGCTTCCGTATTTTTATTATACGGATGTTTTTTATACCTTTTGCCTCCGTGTTTACACTTCTTTCCATGATAACCCCGTTTACCATGATCATGCATGTCTATATCCAAAATACGATGCCCTATTTAGTTTTGGCACTGGAGCAGAACCACAAGGACGGGACTCATGGTTTTTCACCAATAATTCGTTATTCTGCTCAGCTAAAAGAAGAAAGCCTAAGAGATCAGAATACCGTGTAAAATGGCGTTCTCGATACATTAGCTGTAGTACAATATGAGAAGAGTGAAATGTGCTGAGCGTCTTTTCTAGCTTAGATTCTTCTGATAATGGTTCGCAGCACAATTCAAATTTAACAGCGATTTTGTACAATTCAGAATTATAACCAACAACGGGTTTAAAATCCTGAAACCTCAGATGAATCCATTGATTATGAATTTTGGGCAGGGTGACCACCTTATAATAGTCATATCCCTCCCTAAGATTATTCCATAATTTTTGAGGGTCTCTACAGTTCATAAACTCATCTCTTAGGGTCGGGAGAGTTGACGATGCAAGTAAGTTACAACATTGTATGACCAAGCATTTTAGCTTCCAGATGCAATTCTGCATCGAGCGCCCATGAGAGATAGTTTTCACCAGTAGTTTCAAGTGCTATAAAATCAAGATTGATTAAATTTGAAGATATTTCAAAAAAAAATATAATAGATAATATCAAACATGTCCCTTGATCGAAACAGACCACTTCTTTCTTTAGCTTGATTAAACCTTAAACACCACGTTGAGTCGTTTCGTGCTAATAACGTTTTGTGATTATACAATAGTACTAACACTAACTGATTATGAATTAATAAGTATTATATTTAGTTGTAAGTGGTTTATTATTGTTTCTGTTGGATAACCAACTATACTAACTATACTATATGTATATGATTAACCTTACTACTAGGAACAACAGATAAAAGAGGCAATATTCTTAACTTTATTATTACTTATTTCTTTCTCTAGTGTATATATTGAGTACAAAGCAAAGTGAGTATTTATAGACTCATTTGTACGACATATCCCTTACACGTAGTAAAGCAAAGGTGAGTAACGTGTCCATTTAAAGATAAGTAACGTAGTGAAAACAAATGTGAGTCATCCACACTTGTTTAGTACTAGGACGCGCCATTTCATATGGTTGTTTTTTTCTTTATTTCTTACTATGCACTATAACATAATAAAGGTTATTGCCATACTATCAATTCACCAATCAGTATTGCTGGAAACACCAAACAGTTATACAATAAATTCCCTTTATTGCCTCAATAGGAAGAACATCAAAAATAGTCCATCTTGGACTGGTAAAAAGATTACAAAATCTTATACTTGTTTTAAGAGAAGAACTAATAAAATGGTAAAAGGATAAATCGTGATGAATATGAGAGATCAAAACCATACAATGCTAGCCTAAACCAAGAAAATGGTCGTTCAAGCCTTGCTTCAGTCATAAAGGAGGACAGGTTGATCTTATGGAGGAAAGCAGGGAAAGATGAGATCAGATCTTGATGAATTCTAGTCGGAGAATTCAAGTCTCTATAGTAGAGAAGATGGATTTGTTTATGATAGTTTGATGAACTTTGATAAACTTGTGATTGTTTGGAAATAGATGAAGTTATCTATTTATAATGTTGAACTCTGATCTCGTAAGAAGTGTAAGAGGTGGAAAAATTCTAGTTTTTCTTCCTGTTTTTAAGCCAACCCCTTTGCCTGTCAACCTTTATTGAATCTGTTTGAACCCGCCATGCCATGTTTAAGCTTTTCCCTCCTGTTTTCCTTTAAGACCACTTGCAACTCAATGATTCAACTTAACTATCTGTTTCACTGTATCTACTCGACAGTTATACAATCAAAGTTATACCCTTGACATACTGTACCAGCCTTACCTCTGAAACACCATTGCACTATGCTTTTGTTTTATGGAATGTTTAGTTTACATGAATCTCACTTTATCTCCTTTTCACCCTGTGGTTTAGTTTCTCCAAATTTGGACCTTACTTACACCACTAATTGATTCCTATAGCCCTGTTTGCAACTTAACTTGATTGCCTAATTTACTATACCAATTTGACAGTCTTACAATCTAAGTTTATACCTTTTTAAAACTGTAATGCCATATTGAACCTGTGTTGAACTTGCTTGTTTTAAACTTGAACCTGTATTGAACCAGATTTTTAAACTTGCCTGCCAACTTGTAAAATCCTGTAAAAACATTGTCATGAACCTGAATTGTTTCATTTTAAAGTGTCTTCATGTTTTAAAACTAAATTCCAGGCTTGTCATTGCTGTTTGATCAAAACCCTACATTAACCCTATATTAAAACCTGTAAAGCTTTATTCTAAGTCTTCTTTATGTTTTATATCCATCACGTGCCTGTTATCAACAGTTAATGCCATATTTCTTTAACCTGACACCTTGTATCTTCTTTGAAGTAAACTGAAATCTGGCATTGTTTGGTTTGTGAACATGATCAGATTTATATATATATATCAAATTCACTTTACTAGCATATTTGCTCTTTGCATCCTACTCTTTAATTTGATTAGTCTGATGTTGTTTAAAATTGTTGTACAGTCTTTTGAGAACGTGCCCATTATTGTTGGGAATATTCTTGAAATCGTAATGTTCATTAATTACTCATCTAGTAACGTTCCACTTAATTCATTCTCATCGTCGGTGTTCAGTTACGCCACACAGTCTGTAAACCACCAAACTAATACCCTAATGAGTATCCCCCATATGACATGTTTGATGTTTCATACAATTGATGGTTGGGTCACGTGAATTACTCTTAAGGTTAATTCTAGTAAGGTTAGTAAATCTATCAGTGGCTCAGAGCATCGGTCAGACTATATTATTCAACATTGTCTAGCCATCGCATCTTAGTAATGCTAGCCATGTGCATTGATGAGCGCATAATTTATAAATTTTTATCACCTAATTTATATTTGCTAGTACTTGATTTTTTACTAATTTTATTATTTTTAAGATTTTATAGGTAGCATACATAAAACCCGAAGTTGCGAATAAATATGGCTAAATTGCTTATTTATGGAGTTGGCTAGAAAAGGTGGGACTTGTATGATAGTTTGCTGGGCACATGGCTAGAGTAGAAAGTCGATGCAAATTGACAAGTTTGTTGGCTAGCGAATTGGTTAGAGCGAGGACTTGAAGAAGTTTGACAGAAAAGTCATAGTAAGTTAAGAAAAGAGAAGAAAGTAGTCATTAGCTTCTGGTGGGGTCGAGTGGCTCGGTTGGAATATCTAGGTGATTGATGAGAATGTGGGGGGAGGCGTCATACTATAATGGACGTCTAGGCAGTGAAGTGAGAGGCCAGAAAAAGAGAGGTACAATTGAAGTGGCTAGCAGGTGGTGGCAGAAAAAGAAAAGAGAAGAAAGAAGTTCGGGCGTTGGTTATAATGAAAAGTAAGTAGACATGAAAACAGAGAGAAAGAGGAGTGGGACCACCGGCTGAAGACAACATGCGGGAGAGACAAGAAGGTTAGGCTCCTTATGAGTTTCCTATAAAAGCCACAAACGAAAACAAAAAGAAGGGGAAATTTTAATCAGTAATTCTATACGAACCTCCCTCTCAAACTCCCTAAAAATCGTTCCATCACATGAGGCGGGTCATGCCCTTCTTGGTATTAGCAGTATAAACCCTAATTTTTTTATTTGTTTTGTCGTTTTTGCTAGATTTTAACTTAATATGGTGAATAATATCTTTTGTAAAGTAATTTTTTTTTTAAGGATTTTGCAATTTTTGTTTTTGTTTACAGTATTTCATGGAGATTTAGAGCATGGGTGTTATCTTAATTTTTATTTCAGTTTTATGAACTAATATTTTTATCATGTTTTCATTGTTGTAGTTCGTCTTATGTTGCTATGGTTCTAGCTTATGGTTCAGTAAAATAGTGGAAAATCTTTACTCCTAATTGATGTTCTGCTATCAATAGATTTAAAGTCTGGTATCACTCTTTGAAACCTCTACTCTCACCAGTACCACCTTATTTTCAAGCAACAACAACCATGGGGGTCGGGTAAATGACCAATCTTTAGTTTCTCTCTAGATCTTTTTATATGCGTTTCTTAACTAACTGATACTAAACTATTCTTCTTTGTATATGTGTTTACAGTAAGAACAAGAGAATCTCCAAATTAAAGAAGAGAGGAAAGAAGAAGACGTAAGTATATCATGAAAAAAAACGAGTACTTTTTGAAATTCTTTGTTTAGGTTTCTGCTATTTACTTTTAACTAATGTTGTTTTCTGAATGCAGTGTTGATCCTTTTGACAAAAAGGATTGGTATGATATCAAGGCATCATATATATTCTCTGTGAGAAATGATGGAAATACTCTGGTTTCAAAACTCAAGGAACCAAGGTTTGTTGTTTCTTTCTTTTAGGTTTGATTTATTATCATTGTATTTGTTGGATGAAAATCAAGGATTGTATATAGTTTAATTCATGCATTTGTTTGATTACTGATCTTGTTTAGGTATGAATCTGAGACTTTTTTATAAAGCTAATATTTGTTTAAATGTTGGAATCACTAGTGGTGACTGGTGATGCTTTAGGTATGGATGGTGGTGATGGTATTGATATGGGTGTTGGTGTTCATATTAGTGGCAGTGGCGGAACCAGGTTTTAAAATTATAGGGGACTAAAAAAAAATTATAATTTGGTGGACTAAACTCTAAAAATGAGGGGACTAAACTCTAAAAATGAAAATATTAAACAATAAATATGAGAGAAATCAAGGGCTAACTAAGGATTATTGGAACTTTGAGGGGGAATAGAGCCAAGTCTAGCCCACCCTTGGTTCCGCCACTGGGTGGTGGTGGTATTGATATGGGCCATATGGATGGTGGGGGTGACTTGATTTATATCAATTGGCTTAATATGCAGGGGTCTGAGAAGGAGGTAGTAATTGATGCTACCTTATAATGGAACTACAATGCCTTGTTCTTTTCTGAAAATGTTATTCAGTTTGTAAGAATATATTTATGGTTTTTGTTGTTACTGAATATGTTCAAGTCTGGATGGTTTCGATATATTTAGATGGTTTTAAATATATGTTATTGTTGTATTAACCTATATTAGCATTTTTACCCAGGTCAGTTCTCTGGTTTTCCTTCTCTTAGGTTTTGGTTCAACGGATTCTTACGCAGGTCAGTTACATCTCAAATTTCTCTCACATTTTGATTAAATTAGAATTATAGTTGACTTGTGAGTGTTTCAACTCCATTTCATATAGGTCCAAGAAGCTGCAAGTGGATGTAGTTTTATCATAATGCCTGACGTCTGGTTAAATGTGGCTCATGTTTATTTTGCGCAAGAGAAGGTTGCTCTGGATATGAAAATGGCAAGTTAATTATTTTATTTTCTTTTTCTGAGCTTCCAATTGAGGAAGTTCCTTTACTATATGTATTCCCTTTGTATTTGTTTTGCAGTAAGTAATAAACTGCAATAAGGTTTTGATGATGTCATTTGACATTGTCTTTATCCATGTCATCATCAATTATAATCCGATATTATTGTAAGTTTATATCGTTGCTAAATGTTGGTTATCGCAGCTACCTAGCGATGCGAATAAGTATAAAGTTGATAGATTTAATGCACTGTGTTAAGATTCAAAGAATCCTAAGTCTAATAACAAGAGCAACGCATCCATTGGGGAAATCAAGAAGGAAGCAGATTCCGGAACAATGAGTTGTTAGAGACAATGACCGGTGCTTCCTTGGTAGGGTTGAAGTGAGTGATCTTTCTAATTCTGACCATCTTTCTTCCTTTTTCCTTGTTATAAACCCTTGATTATTAGTAATATGAATAATTTTTTCAATGCAGATACACTTCTTTGTTTAATTATTTCGTCGACGACTTCTCTGATAAAGCATTTATAGTACTAGCAGATAACTATGTCATTGTCACTGATGACAACGGTACTGGTGTTGTCCACTGCGCTCCTGCATTTGGAAAATATGATTATCGCGTTTGTATTAAAAATCAGATAAACAAAAAGGTTTTAATGCTCTTTTATGCTACTTAATATTTCATAATTTTTGTCGGTAGCTGTATTTGATCTGGCAAACCCGAATTGCGTATGAGGGTATACTTTATGTGTAGTCCTAGTAAGATAAATGAATAAAACATATATGTTGCTTTTCTGCCTCGGTAGACTATGTTTACTCATTGTCTTTGGTTAGGCTCATGTAGGGAAAAAATTTAATTGTAGCATATGCTGACTATGGGTGCTTTACAGAGAAGGTGTCTATTTGTGGGTGATACGTCAAGGATGCAGAAAAAGCAATGATGTGAAGGCAAGCATGAACTTTTGAATTAATAGTCAATGCCATCCAATTTTTTCTTGCTTAATATGCTGATATTTTAACTTTTCTGGTATACAAGAAAGTAATACTTACATATGAAAAACAAAAGCCATTTAAGTAAATCTAGGGAATCTGTAAATAAGGAACAGATTCAATGGACAAGAATCTAAGCATGGCCATGTTCAGTGGTGACATTGTTCACCAAGCACGACCGTGATATATTAGGACTAAATATCTAATGTACTTGCTCACTTTGAGTCTGCAATAATCTTTTACGAATCTTTGGTGTTGAATGAAAGTATGTCAACATGTTATACCTTGTTGTTGCGTCTGCCTTATTTTCTCTAAGGAAGCTATTGCATCCTAAAATGATTAGTGGTGCTACAAGCATAGTAACAACTAGTATAATGGAACTTAGCTCCGTCTTTAAGTTTGTTGAGATCAATATCTGAAGTTGATATCCCAACTGCTTGTAGCATAACTGACATTCTCCAGTACTTCTCTTTCCAACTTACTATCTTTCAGCCTCAATATTAGTGTTGTTGAATTTGGCATGTGTCTGAAGATGCTGGTTCGTATGTAAATAAGCTTGTTGGTGCACCTAATTGTTTGTTACATGGAATATGCACCAAAACTGTTTACTTAAATGACACGATTTTTAGAGTTCTAAACTTGATTAGTAAATATATCACCTACTGTCAGATAATTTGCAGCTATTAGTTTTTGTATTTTAAAGTTGCTTGTTGATTTTAGTTTCCCTTTCAAAGGGTAAACAGATTTTTCGATAAAGTGTATATTTTTTTATGTTCCATTACTATTAAGTTGTTTGTTTTTCATGTGTCGAACTACACCTATACAACAATATCGTTCAATATTATAGTTCTTCGAGAGGAGATCTTATATAAAATTGTACAATCAGTTCCGAACTTTGGAAGATATATTGACGCCAACTACCGTCATTATGACCGTGCATCTATTTAGATATGTATTTATATTGTCCTCTTTCAGGTATTTGGGAAGACATTCTTGGAACCAGCATAAACAAGTTATACTTCAGTAGATTCATTTTTTCTAAGAGAAAAAAGAACATCAACAACAACAACGACGTCAAGGATGAACTGTAATGTTCAATTTATTTCATTCCATTAGGATAATTGTTTAGCTAGTAGCACATCAATTTAGTAGTGGTCAGTTAAGAGCAACTGCAGTGGACGATCAGACCAAAGAGTAAACACCAGAAATTGTCTTTGGTCCGATTTTGTGAGCCGCAACGGACGAGTAAATGTAGTATTTGGTCCAAAAAGTGAACAGTATTCGATCATGTTTAGTCAAGAAAATGGTCCAAAACAGATATAGTCTGACGCCAATGTAAAACAACGTTTTGGAAAAACGTCATTATACGAGGACGTTTAAAAAAACAAACGTCATTACTGAAAAACGTCTACCAAAACGTTTATTAAGAACAGCGTTTTTGAAACGTTGTATTAAAAGAGCGTTTTTGAACCGTTCTTTTTGAAACGTTGTATTGAAACAGCGTTTCTGAAAGGTTGTTCTTGAAACGTTGTACTAAAACAGCGTTTTTGAAACGTCGTATTAAACGTTTATTAAGAACAGCGTTTTTGAAACGTCGTATTAAAACAGCATTTTAAAAAGTAACGGTCCTCTGCACCAACGTTTAGTCTATCAAACGTTGTTATATGTGGGCGTTTTTTTTTGAAATGTTGTTTTAGAAGAGCGTTTGAGTTTTGACGCTACTTTACTAGGACGTTTGTCTATGTTTTATATCAAAACGCTTCAGTATGGTAACGTTTAGGTAACGCTTTAGTAAAGTGACGTTTTGAATATATAACGCTTCACTACAACAACGTATATTATAAACGCTAACCTAAATGAACGTCAAAAACATAACGCTTATACAGTTAAACGTCTGTGTAATATACGTTACTTTAGTACAACGTTTGATAATTAACGCTTATTTACAACAGCGTAATATCATATTTACTCATGTTCTCGTTGCGTTTTTTTTTTAAACGACCAAACAGATTTGGTATTTGGTCGATGGTCTGGTCCAACCGCTGCAGGTGCTCTAAGTACATTAGATGTAAGCCAACACATCAATGTAGTAGTGGTGATGATCAATCAAATATGTTATGATTCTTTGAATTTCTTCCACATGGATAAATTAGGTCTTCTACTCCATCTAGAACGGTATGCAGGTCATAAATCTATATATGCAGGTGAATAAAATGCAATTGCAGGAATTTATCAATACAATTCTTTATTTTTTAAAACCTAATTTTAATTTGCAACAGATATAAATGTTGGTGACGAATACGTTGTTAATTTTTCTAAAATAAGCATCGAAAACAAAAGTTGCACAGTAAAAACAGGAAGGTGACACATTGTGGGACCCAACAAAATGTTTGTATGACCTAATAAACGATTAACTAAACGTTGCTTAATTTAGTAAATATGTTGCTTTAATTAGGATGAAGCAACGTTTTAAAATAATTTAACAATGCATATAAATGTTACTTTATATAAATAAGTAACTTTTATATAAGTTGCTTCAATGTGCAACACCGTTTTTGCAACAGACATTTCCATTGCTCAAATTCTGGGGGACGGAAATAAACGTCCCAAAATTGTCAAAATGGTGTAGTGATTGGATTCTTGGCCAAATTGCGGCTATTGATACTTGAAGCCAAGGAATTCAGAAGTTCAAATAGCATATATACGCAGAATGTTGAAAACTCAGTCGGGTGAAGCCCTGATATTGTATATATGCATATATTCATAGAAAGGCTATAAGATCAGCGTAGAGTGCCTGTAGCTATTATTAGAATATGTATTCTCGGTTTTTTTTTGCGAAATGTGAGATAGGAATCCATGCTCCATATTTCTGATACATAACCAAATTTTTTTTTGTAAATTCCATATTTTTGATACGGGACAAAAATAAATTTATAAATCTCATATATTTGATCAGGGACATAAATAAATCTATGATTTTCGCCTTTATCAAAATTCCACCATCTATATTAGTCATTATGTTATTCTCTTACTCTTCACCAATTACTCTCCTACTAATTTACAATGCCTTTACATCATTTATATTGTATTTAAGATGACCAAAAAGCATGTAAACACTTTGCAGGCTTAAATTACTTTATAACTGACCATCATTTGGTACTTCGACCCAGAAATTCCACACATGTCCCAAGTTGTTATGATAACAAGTCCATAAACTCACTTTATAATCGTTTCATCTTATCCCTTAACTCTGCCAAGCGTACAAGGCCAATAATTGATTTTTAATCATCATTTGTGAGCCAATGTTGCACCAATATGCATCATAACTATCATGGTCATGAGATACACTCTCTTGGACGCTTAAGATACAGTAAACTCATGCCAAAATTCTTATCCAAATTATGATTACTTTATTACATGCGTCATAAGACTTACTTAAGCGAATAATGGATACTAGTGATGCATTTGATTGCCACTAGTTTGCATCTACAGTTTAAGCTTTGGTTAGGACTTAGACCAATACATAAGCCATCTCATGACCTATTCAATATCCTTGCATTTCTCTTAGATGGGCTAACTCAATTTCATGAACATGTATCAATGCACCACCCTTAAATGCATTCGTCATTAGCATCATCTTGCCTTAGCTATCAAGATTCAATCATCGATTAATGTTCATCCTTGTTATGCCATTTAATTAGTCGCTAATAGACCCCCATCCACCCATATTTTTTAATATCCTCATTGAATAACGTAACCAAGTAAAATCTATGTATGTGACTCCATCTTCGTTATATACATTCTCAGGAACCGCATACTTCTGAAATTCAGCAACTTTATTGGCGCTTTTGAACGTCCTTTCCAACTGATATACCTTAGTAACAACATCACTTAGCTTATGCAAATATGAGGGTACTGATTACACCATAATTTTTTTTACTTTTAACCCAAATACATTACCCACGATGGAAGTAAACATGTTAGTAGCATAACCTTCTTCAAAAAGGTCTAAAGGATAAGCTACATAACAAATATATTTATTGTTTTCTCCAGCAACGGGCTCGATTACAAACAAGGTGACCTTGATAATAATCTAAGTTCGAATAGGAACTTATTATAGGATCAATCAAGGTATGATTATCGTATGAGTGTAATTACTTTAATTATAAAAATAATTATATATTGCGGAAGTAAATAGAGTAATAACACAAAAGATTTTGTTAAAGAGGAAAACTTCTTGGCATAAAACCCCAGGACCTGGTCCATGGTTTTGAATAATCTCATAATTAAGCCGCTATACAAATGCTTACCCGCAACCTTGTGTAGTTAAGAACGGATAAACTACCTCTGGTTACTCAGTTTCCTTAGTCTTAGAGCATCGCTCGGTAAAACTCATTTGTTTTAGTATGTCAAGCTTGCTGTCAATGTTAGATGAACAAAACTATATATTGATTTATAGTCTACCAAAGTCATCCCTAAACTATGATCAGAGCATGGTAGTTGAGTATCAGAATCCAACGAATAACCCTTCAAGATTGAAGACCGAAGAACAACGAAGAACCCTGTGAGGACTTCATCAACAAAGGTATGTGAAGACTGACTATCATATTTACTTATTAATTCTACCATTTTATCTATTGAGACAATATTGTTTGGCTTTAGTATAATTGACAAATTGCAAAGAAGAAGTTTTGAGTCCACGCTTGTACTTTACAAATTTCAAAACATGAATTCAAGCATTGGATAATCATAGTTTTATCGCTTTTGAGGTTGAGAATGATTTATTATCCGAAAAACTATATCTGCGAAAATAAACCTAAAAACATCAAGAAGTACCAAATTTGCAAACTTGTTCACAAACTAAATTTTTTTCAGTTCGCGAACTGGTTCACAAAGGTGATTTTGCAGTTCGCGAATTGGTACAAAATATTGATGTTCCTGGACACTTTCAAATTTATTTTCTATTCACAAACTGATTTTACAGTTCCCCAACGGTACACTTTTTTATTTGTTCCTGGACAATTTTAAATATACCATGTACAAAAACTGAATTTTCAGTTTGCAATCTGTACACTCTTGAGTATGTTTATGTACACTTCAAATATAACATGTATGCGAACTGATTTCAGATCACGAACTGGCATGTTATTGGGTGTTACTGAACTCCAATATTGCTTGATGATTCACGAGCTTTATGGGCTTATTTCGTGGGCTAACTGTGTGTAGGGATACACATGGTTTGGTTCGGTTATTGTGCCAACCAGTTGCGAAACCAGAGTCTCTCGGTTATCTTGTTTTGTAACCATGCATAACCATTAATAAGTTTGGTTTGGTTTGGACCCGGCCGGTCATGGTAACCGACTTTAGTGTCAGTTCCACAAATCTGACAAACAGTTTTACTAAAATTAATTAAATAAATTAAACAAGGTAAGTCCCAAATCAGAAATTCCAATAGACAAACCAAAAATTTTAAAACACAAATACAAAAACACTTTAGTTACTCCTTTAACAATAACTACTACAAAAAATCCACGAGATTCAGTAAAGTTTTTTCTTCTTGACGACATAAGAATAGATCTACAACGAGCATCCAAAGACTGCACATAAAAAAAACAACCAACTTACATAAAAAAAAAAAAAAGTAAAACTAGCTAAGAGAATCAAAAAAACAAAATCAGAGAACTGTGAAAAATGTAAGAATATAAAGTAAGAGAGAATAAGTTAGAGACAGTAAAATAACAATACTGTGCACATTTAAAAGTCAGAGAAGTTTGAAAGCCACCTTTAAAACCCGTTAGTTTGTCTGTGTACAGTTGATAAGCGCTTAAATCATATATTTTTACCGCCTAATTTATATTTGTTAATACTTATGATTATATTAATTTACTATTTTATTGTTTTAATAGGTGGTTCACAAAAATCCAAAGCTATGAACTAAATACGGTTAAAATGGCTATAAAACTATTTTATGTGCTTATACCTCTAATTGGCTGGGAGTAGAAGAATGAACAAGCTACAACAAATAATGAAAGTGATCAACATCGGTCAGCTGGGCACATGAAAGTGAGAGATAGAAGGAGAATTGGACGTCTAGAGTCAAACAAAAGAAGTGAGACTTGGTTAGAGTTGTTGTTGGGTGAAAACAAAGAAGAGAAGTAGGTGCTGGCTATTCGATCCCGGGAGTTGGTGAGAAGAAGTAGATTAAAGGAGGTGTTGTACGGGTAGAAGAAGGAATACCTATAGCTAGGGAGAAAAGTAGGAAGAGCTAGGTCGTTGGAGAAAGTAGACAAGATGAGTGGAAAATGTGAGTTGGTTTACGTTGGGTAATAGACATGGGCTAGGAGAAACTGATGGGTGGATTAAAAAGGGAAGTACGGTGTGAGAAGCTTTTCTTGGTAGGTTTTCTTTGACCTGACAACTGATAGGGTGATAGGAAGTCACGCGGTTTGAAGTAAAAAATAAGAGAGAGGTGGAGTATAAATAGGATACGAAAAAGAAATTTAAGGTACTTTTTCTTTGGAGGTTTGAGGCGTAGACTCTGAGCTTTTCTTTTTAGGTTTTGAAAAAGTAGGTTGTAGAGGAGGGGACTGAAGAAGAGACAGAGGTTGACTGACGCAGGGAAAAAGCAGGTACAAACGAAGGTTATAAGAGTTTTCTTTTGAGGGTTTGGTCGTAGGTTCTCTTTGGAGGCGGTACCTAGACAGAGAAGGAGAACGACTGGACAAAGAAAAGAACAGGAAAAAGAAGGGAGGCTGACAACCGTACGGCAGAAAAGGAAAACACCTGTTGTTTATTGGGTTTAATCTTTTATTCTCTTATATTTTCTTTAATGGGTTTTAAGAAACCAATAATTACGTCTTGCTAATTAATTTGTAGTTAGGGTTTTTGTTGAAACCACTTAAAGTTTTAGATCAATTAAATCGACTTATTTGATACAGACTATTATGATTTTAATAGATTAATTCCATGATTTTGATTAATTGATTTAATTAAAAATTAGTTGTTGCTTCACCGGTTCTGTACAATACAGTAATCTATGCGCAGAATTAATAGGATAACAAATATGTTTGTCTACTTATTTGATAT
>JAJJMC010001812.1:0-17570 GCA_023531435.1 Papaver californicum | reverse complement strand
AACCGTAAATTCTACTGGATAACTTTAAATTTGATTCTCTAATTTGTTTGTTTTTCGTTTTTTCTTTGTTTGAATGACCCAATTTACCTTCAATCTAGTTAAAATGATTGAACAAGTTCAAATTTTTGATTTTCAAACCCTAATTTGACCTTAAAACTCAAAGCTACAAAGGTTGGTTACGGTTGGGTTTTGGCTGAAAACCCAACCGTAAATATATGACCACAACACAATTTCCGTAGGATATTACGGTTGGGTTTTCAGCCAAAACCCAACCGTAAATTCTACTGGATAACTTTAAATTTGATTCTCTAATTTGTTTGTTTTTCGTTTTTTCTTTGTTTGAATGACCCAATTTACCTTCAATCTAGTTAAAATTATTGAATAAGTTCAAATTTTTGATTTTGAAACCCTAATTTGACCTTAAAACTCAAAGCTACAAAGGTTGGTTACGGTTGGGTTTTGTCCTAAAAACCAACCGTAAATAAAGAACCTCAACACATAATTTTCCTATGATATTACGGTTGGGTTTTCAGCCAAAACCCAACCGTAAAATCTATTTTTAGCAAAAGTTTTGGGTCGTTTTTGATTTTTTTTTGGGTTTTCAAATAGAGCCGTTCAAACCTTGAACGACCCATTTTTCAAAATATAGCCGTTACACTTCTGGTTTATAAGTGAAATAGTTGAGTACATATCCAACCCATCCATTTTTTTTAAAAGTTAAACCTTTATGTTACAACAATCATCTCTAACAAAACTAGTACTCTAACATAGTGTAATATGGATCAACCTGGGATTAAAAATCCAGATTTTTCTTTGGATGAAGATTTATGTATTTGCCGCAACTATATATTATGTTTTCCAAAAAGAGGAGAAGAAAGAAGGCAAAGTGGTATAACGAGTCCGAGTTATTAGCAAACAATCCATGAAAAATTTTGTTCTGAAACCGGCAACCCTTTTAACCGTGATCACGTCAACTTGATTTTTCGATATAACACTATACACCGATACGTAGAAGAATTTATGGCATTAGTTTGTATTATTGGTCAACTACGACTTAGGGGTGAAACCGAAGATGAGGTGTTACAGAGATCTCTTGAAGAATGGAGGAGATGGAAAATATGGCCCTTTTTATACCTACCTCATTATCACATCCTAAAGGACTTTTTGCTCACTCGCAAACCTATTTATTAGTTCTTTTGTAATGCCATTTGGGTTTGTTAGTGGTAATTTCAATTGTATCCCAGGTTACTTTAATGATTTCATAGGTTGTAATGTGGTCAAAAATTTGATGTTTACATAAATTTTGTGTTTTGAACCCAATTTAGAGTGAACTGAAATTCCAAAAAAGGTTAACAAAAATATTTACGGTTGGGTTTTCAATGCAAACCCAACCGTAACACTTCCAGATTAAAATTCACCCAGGTTTACGGTTGGGTTTGGTCTCAAAACCCAACTGTAAGCGTTGCATTTGTACGGTTGGTTTTGAGACCAAACCCAACCGTAAACCTGGGTGAAAAACCCTGGTAGGTTTACGGTTGGGTTTGCACTCAGTACCCAACCGTAATTGTTTTTTTATGGTGTAGTGACTGGTTTACGGTTGGGTTTTCACTGAAAACCCAACCGTAAACCTGGGTGAATTTTGTTTTCACACATGTAACAATCCAAATTTTTCATTTCCAAAAAAATATATATTAATATTATGATTCCTCCAACATACATATGATATTGTTACTACGAATATTAAATGCCTTCCAGGTTTACTATATTATCATTCCGACTCCGAGTCAGAAACAAATGATATGAATTGAAAGGTCGGGGAGGGTTTTAATGCCTTCCAGAGTTCGAAATTGTCCTTGAACCGGTGACACCAAGACTTGGCGATATCACCATCGTATCCATCCTGTAAAGGGGGTAATGGACTTCGTTCTTTCAACTTGAGACCAACATAATGGCAGTTCTGGACCAGCCCAATCACACATCTTCTATTAGCCAATTGTTCGACAAATGTTGATCTTGTTGGTGCAAATGTAAAACAATATCCATTTGAGATATAATGTATGACGCAATTGAAAGCGTTGGCGAGGATTTGCCCACATATTGGCATGCCCATCCAATACTCGCTAGTGCAATTCTTGTTTCCTATTAGACGCCTTTCGAGAGCGATGAACTCCTCGTTTAACAACGACTCTTCATCTCTATATGCACACATCATTGGCTTGTATAAATCCGGGTAAGAGCGTAGTTCAACCGCTGACTTATGTCTTACATAAGTTACTTCGTCCATACCCAACCCTGCTGCTCCGTTAAATGGTCCAACTTGTTCGATGAATACATGGTATCCACAATTACTATCACCGGCAACATCGTCGGTTGCCTTTATGTATGGACGAAAAAAAGCCGGAAACGATGACATATAATTTTCATAAATAATGTGCTCGGTTCAGACGATTTTGCCATTCTTAATTCTTGAAAAGTTTGATGGAAATTGCATCAATCCTCTTGCAATCCGGATCGTATATGGCTCTTCAACCACTAATGTATTCGCTTTAAGTTTTTCTTTTCTTCTTGCTAATTCTTTCATACTAACTCTTTTTTTCCTTCTTGCTAATTCCTTCATACTTACTCTTCTTGAATTTGATTGTGGAGGAACTTTTCCCTTGGCACCAAGTTCAATTGTTGAACTTTCTTGAGTGGGAACCGCGGGACCTTTTCCTTTAATATCTACTACACTTGGCCCCCCTTGTTCCGTTTGACTTATTTTTCGTTCAGCATCATCCTCCTTCTCATCCTATGCTTCATATTCCTTTTGCAAATGCTCAAATGTACAAGGGTTTCTTTTCTTTGATTCTTCATGCAATTCCCTTGCTTTTTTGCGTCCGACGGCCCTCGATTCTTTGGTAGAAGGCCTACCTTTTCTCTTCCCTCTAATTGGTTCCTTGACAGCGTACCCTGTGTGTGGAAACACGAAATAACTCAACTTCGTCAACCAAATTTTCCTTTGCGCCTTATTTAATGTATCGTATTTGTTGGCTAAAGCCTTTCCAACGTGGGTGTCGGCAAACGATGCACCAAAATCTTGCTCGACGATGGGTTCATCGAAAGACAATTGTTGCCAAAACGGATCAATATCTTCAATTGGGATCACACCGTCTTCTTCGTACTTGGGCATCAAATGCCGGCAGGGATTCCCAAACTTGACATGTTAGGACAAACACATTCTTCTTCTCCGTGTAAGTTGCCCAATCTATAGTGCTTTACTTCGTACATTATCTTCTCAATAGCATAATGCGACACCTTATAAAAAATACTTTGGAGCAATGGTTCGTCCTTATAGCTGACGTTTTTTCTATAAAGGCTTTTTTCAAAAGATTCCTTAACTCTGTCAAGGTCACGGAGAAAATAATCGTGCATCGCTTCGAAGACCGTAACAAACCCACCATCAGAATTATGAAGCTTCTTCTTCATTCTGTTGTGAGATGACTCCACGGTACTTGTAGCTTGGTTGTCAAAGTGCCTATATTGGTTTGTGAACGCCGCTACAAACTTCTCTTTGTGGGGATTCAACCAATGTTCCATCAAATAGTTCACAACTTTTGGATAATTACTCCAATGCAAGCATAACATCCGAACATTTTCTTCATAATCTTCCTTGGTGATAGACCATGTCAAAGCGTCCCATTCAGTTTGGAAAGTAGCCCATTTTAGTTCCGCCAACTTGTCATCCTCCTCGAATTTTTCTTTGGCCGTTTCTTGTTCTGAAACCAGCAATTTTTTAATTCTCTCCATCTCACTTTTCTTTGTTGGCCGAATAATCGTTTTGCACTTGGTTTGAATATTGTTCCACAAGTGGAACGTGCAAAGAAGATGATGAGCATCTGGGAATACCCTTGCAATGGCATTCATCAAGCTTTGTTCTTTGTCGGTGATAATTACCTTAGGGGTATATCCTTCAACGTAGAATAATTTAATTTGTTCCAATGCCCACACATAGCTTTCTTCGAGCTCGTTTCTCAAGAAGCAAAAGGTAACACTAAACGGGGACTTGGTAGAAGTTTGCCCTACAACATTCAAAACCGGGAGCTCATACTTGTTAGTTTTGTACGTGCAATCCATCATAAGCACTTGATGGGAGCACCGTGCTAACTTTATAAACTCGGAATGAGCCAATATAATATGCTTAATTTCTTTATTCTCATCTTCTTCGTGAAACATGGTGTAGTTTTTCGTCTCCCCCAAGTACAAAAGTTGTTGGATCGGGTCCCTTTCTTCCCATTTCTCACGCTTCAACTTGGCTTTGGCGTTGTAGATTGTCTCCAACGTAGACACATTATTTGAGTTTATTTTCTTCAAGTGCCCGAGTATATCACTGGGTTTCAAACGCTTTTCCGTCATATCGTTTACGATGAGCTTTTCTTCCTTGGTAAGCCGGGCCATAGAAGGATGCGTTAACAAAGTCTCTGGTGGTAGGTGGTTGTGACGACCGCATACAACCGTAGACAAGAACCACTTATTCTCGTTGTTCTTACGAAATTGAAGCTTGAAAGGACATCCCGTCTTCTTAGTGTAAGTTTTTCGCTTGATCTTCGTCTTTGGTACATACTCAGTACCCTTTTTTGCATGTGTTGTGTATTGTCCACTACACTCACAAACCATTTGAAAGCGGTTGTTACAAACAATCACACACATGATGAGTTTCCCATGTTCTATAGCCCACTTCTTAGCATCATCTTTTTTATCCCATGTCTGCATGGTCCAAGAACAGAAAGTTAGGAGAAAAAAAATGGCATTATGTTAGATGTCGAAAGGGATTAACAACTTATCAATAACCTACCAGGTCGTTCAAATAGTGATCCGTAGTATCTATAGTTTTAATATCATTTGGAGGAGGCTGATCATTCATTGGTTGAGTTACGACCGCGAGCTGAACAAAAAAGATCAAGGCCAAGTGTCAGACAAAACACTAAAACCAATAAGTTTACGGTTGGGTTAGAAGCGTCAGACCCAACCGTATAATCGACGGACCCAACCGTAATACAACAAAAAAAGCCAAACCAATGTTATGGTTAGGTTAAAGACTAAAACCCAACCGTATCATGAAACACAAATACCCATGCACGTAATAAGTTACGGTTGGGTTTTTGGTAACCACCCAACCGTAAACCTGTAAAACTCTATTTTTCAGAAACACAAATGTATAGTTACGGTTGGGTTTTGGCTTAAAACCCAACCGTAACCATGATGGTGTAACAACAAAAAAAAAACTGATTATGCACCTCATTTCCTTAAATATCAGCAGAAAATGAAAAAGAGTTTAAGTTAGGATGATACCTGACTATTCTCAGCAGTTGAATCTTCACTTTGACGACTACTTTCTCCATTTGGTTTAGTTTCACCATCACAACTTACACTTAAAACCTCTCTACCATCCAAATAATCATACATAGTTGGGTCTCCCTCAATGGGTATGTAGAATTTAGTTTGGCAATCTACAAGGATTCACCCTCCACAAATTTGCCACTAGAATCACTCATTTTGGGTTTTTTCAAAATTTTGGGTTAAAACTCTGTTATCTCTCTTCCACTTTTACCACCAACATAAAACAAATACAAGACTGATTTAAGCATAAAAAATGAAGAATATAGGAAATGAAGATGATCATTTACGGTTGGGTTTCAAGAAATCACCCTACCGTAACTACATTTCCACTAAAAAAATTATGTTTACGGTTGGGTCCGATAATTAAACCCAACCGTAATATAATTTGCAATAAAATAACATGTTTGTTACGGTTAGGTTGCATTACAAAAACCCAACCGTAAATGATCATCCCACTTAAACTAACATTAAAATTTACGGTTGCTTTCTAAGCCAAAACCCAACCGTAATATAACTTTACAAAAACCACAATTTTGTTACGGTTGGGTTTTATTACAAAACCCAACCGTAAATTATCCCTGAATTGTGACAAAAAAATACAATTCCAACGGTTTTTTTTTTGAAAATCTAGTCGTTGCGAATTTTTTCCCTATAAAAGGAAACCTTTCCTTTTCACTTTCTCATTATTCTCTATCCCTTTCATTCTCATTATAATTCTACACTTTCTAACTCATTCTCACCATACCCTTTCAACCATTAAAAATGGTTCGATACACGAATGATGAAGATGTTGCAATTGTTCGAGAGTGGGTTACGATGATAGACCACGCTTACGAGAAAGCCTTCTATAACAACAATAGAAACGTTGTTATACCTGAAAATTGGATGGATTGTCGGAGGACGATTCTTGGTGGGAGCGTGTGTTTGAAATGTTTGTGGCATTACACGGGAATAGATATCGGATGACGTGCAGTACCATCAAGGGACGCTTTGAGGCGTTGTATGAAGAAATGGAAAACCTAAAACTGGAAATGAAAATGAGAGTTGAAGCATTTCCCAACAAAACCAATGTGGAAAGAGTAAGTGTGTCAATTAATAAATCGTTTTTTCTCAAAAATATCTAAAATAATGAAACTTATAATTGATTTATTTTTTTCAGCATGCCATGGCTAGGGCGCAGTATAAAATCAAATATGGGAAGGAGTTCAAGCTTACAGATTGCTATCGTACCTTGGAACAAAGTTTCTATCTTGAGTTTCGCCGTTATGATTAAGTGTTTAAGTGTTTAAGTGTAATCATCTAATGCTCTACTGTATTTCGTTTCCTTTGGTTCTTCCTTTAATGTTAAAAATAAGGTTTTTCACAACTCTGGTATTTGATAAGAAAATGAACTAAACCCAAGCATAACTAATTTTGTCTTAAAAACTGCTTTTACGGTTGGCTTCCATGACTCAACCCAACCGTAACTAAAATTCATACTACAAACATTCATATTTACGGTTGGGTTGTATTACTAAACCCAACCGTAAAAAAATTGTACAAACAACGCAACTAGATTACGGTTGGGTTTTAAGGAAAAACCCAACCGTAACAATATGGTAAAATATACACTAATACTAACACTACAAGTTACGGTTGGGTTAGGTGAGCCTTCCCAACCGTAACTACATTTCACTGTAAAAATCATTTTACGGTTGAGTTCGATTACTAAACCTAACCGTAAATAAATTGTAGAAACACCACAACTAGATTACGGTTGGGTTTTGATGTGATTTGGGATTACCCAATAAAATAACCGCAATCGCACGGCGTCTAACTAGTAGACAACGGCAAGTACGGGTTGAACCCACAGAGAGCGGGGAAATACTACAATTAATATCTCTAATAAACTAACCAAGAGGAATATTTTTGTGATTTTTATATTAATAAAGAAAATAATAAACTAACTAAACTAATAGAATGTGACCGAGTAGAGAGAGTCGGTAACCAGGGTTTTTCAGTATCCACCACTATTTAATTCATGAATATTTAGAGTCGCAAATATCGCTGGGACGCCCTAAACATGATGCATCAAAAAGCCCTAATCTCAAGCATACACCATAAAATTGCGCTAGCGAGAAAATTGTACGAAACTAATTAAAGGTCTATAAATAATACTTGGCTATTCTAAGCATACCCCATCAAAGGATTTAACCCAAGCATGAAATATCAAATAAGTAGACAAATATAATTTTTAGAATAACAACTGTATACCAGAAACATGGAACATCAAAACCATAGGCCAAGCATGCACCATAAACGACAATACAATTGTTTAAAGTCATGAATTTAATCTATTTAAATCATAATGGTCTGTATCAAATATTTGATTAAATTGATCTAAAACTATAAGTGGTTTCAACATTAAACCCTAGTTACAAATTAATTTAGAACATGGAGAAGGGTTTCTCAAAACCCATAAAAATAAATAAAAGAATAGTAGAAAGGATTAAACCAGGTTCCGGAAGAAATTGTCTGTCTTCTCCGTCTTCTGAAAAGTGTACAGAAGTACTCTTCTTTTCGTCCCCTACCAAGAAAAGCTCATGTACCCTTTTCCTTCTCCCGAGCGTAAACTCCTCCAATCGCTGTTTTGTCCTGTACAATCGTCCGAAAACGCCTGTACGCGCTCCCCCCTCCGAAGCCAGAAGTAGCTTTCCTTTTCTAGTTAGGTTTCAACCAAAACCAAGTCAAAGCCTGAATGCCCAGACCTAGCTGCACGCCTCAAAACCTAACATACTTTCACGTGTGGCCTGGACCTACTTCCTTCACATGTCTCCTGTGCACTTCAAAGTTACACTTCATGTAGCTATCACACTTCAACGTCACTGTCCCCAACTTTGCACTGATGCCTACAGTCATCCATAGCATGTACTTTTTCAACAACTAATAACCCATCACTTTCACCTAGCTATCCACCTACTAGCCATACTACTTAGCCATCTCTCTTAACCTACACCGACCAACTACAAAAGAAAACCAAGAATCAAAGCCAAGCTAATCCGTACTTCATCTCTTTAACCTAGCCACTTCACCTATGTCTCATCTCTTCACGTATAGCTCTTTCTTCTCTTTTAGTTTTCCTAATTTTCTCACCAAACCAAGGACCCCATCTGCCTTCTCTTATGACTGTTTCATACTTCATTGTGTACGCCAACCAACACTCTAGCCAACACCTAACCTCAACAGCACCTACTCTTCATATTCTTCATTTGCCTGTCCACTGTCTCTCACGTCTCATTCCATCCAACTTCCCTGACGTCTTTCTCTAGCCTTCACGTGCTTAGCTAACCATCTCCTCTTGTACCGTATTCCCCTTTCCCAGCCTTAAATTCACGTGGCTAAGTGTTGGACCACTGTTTCTCAATCAAGCAACATACTTTGCTTTGTCTACTTTCACCAAACCCACTGACCACACTAGCCACATCTAATCAACATCCACTCATTTGTACATCCTCATATCAAGTTTAACAACCGGGTACGCCCTACTTCAAGAAGTGGGTTTTCGTAGTAGAATAGCTAAGCTACTCAATTTAGTTCATTTAGCCAATTTAGTTTATAACTTCGACTTTTATGCGAACCACCTATAAAATAATAAAGATGATAAAATTAATACAATTGTAAGTACTAACAAATATAAATTAAGCGGTATAAATATATGAATTATGCGCTTATCAGGTTTCACCTCAAAAGCCAACCGTAAATTCTGCGGGATTCTCAAAATGTCTGAATTTCCGTCTCCTTAAAGTACACAATTCCAACGGATTTTTTGTTTCAAAAATCTAGCGGTTGGTTCCTTTTTCCCTATAAAAGGAAACCGTTACTTGTCACTTTCTCATTATTCTCTATCCCTTTCATTCTCATTATAATTCTAGACTTTCTCATTATTCTCACCATACCCTTTCAACCACTAAAAATGGTAAACACATACACGAATGATGAAGATGTTGCAATTGTTCGAGCGTGGCATACGATGCTAGAGCATGCTTACGATAGAGCCTTCTATAACAACAATAACAACGTTGTTTCACAACAAAATTGGTATGAGGTTCAAGATACCGAAGAATGGTGGAAGCGGGTATTTCGAATGTTTGCGGCATTAGAGGGGAATGTAAATCATAGGCCGTGGAGAGCCATCAAGAGACGGTTAGAGACGTTGTATCGACAAATGCACAACTTAAAACTGGAAAATCAAATGAGATTCGAAGCAAATCCCTACGAGAACGGTGCGGAAAGAGTAAGTTTGTCGATTAATAAATCGTTAATTAAAAAGAGATTTCAAAAACTCAAACTAATAATTGATTTATTTTTTTCAGCATGTGTTGTCTATGGAGCAGTATAGAATCAAATATGGGGAGGAGTTCAAGCATACAGATTGCTACCGTATTATGGAAACAAGTCGGGTGTTTGATTATCGCCATTATCTTTAAGTGTTTAAGTGTAATCATCCAATGGTCTATTGTATTTCGTTTCCTTTGTTTTTTTCCTTTAATGTACTACTTTAAATCTATTACAATAGAAGGAATAAGTTACAAAGTTGTGTTTTAAACCCAATTTGGAGTATATTGAAAATCAAAAAACAGTTAACAGCACCATTTACGGTTGGGTCCGATAACTAAACCCAACCGTAATAAATTTTGTACAAACACCACAACTTGTCTACGGTTGGGTTTTAAGGCAAAACCCAACCGTAATTCTGTGTTGAACTTGAAACAAAAATTAACAGAATATGTTACGGTTGGGTTATAAGCCAAACCCAACCGTAAGTTATACTGCTACGGTTGGGTTTTAAGGCAAAACCCAACCGTAATTATGTGTTGAAATTGGAACAAATATTAACAGAATTGTTACGGTTGGGTTATAAGCCAAAACCCAACCGTAAATTCTACTGGATAACACAAATTTGGATTTTCTAATTTGTGTGTTTTTCGTTTTTTCTTTGTTTCAAACACCCAATTTACCTTCAATCTAGTAAAAATGATTGAATTATTTTAAAATTTTGATTTTTAAAACTCATATTTAACAAAAAAAATCAATTCTCAAAAGGATGAGTTACGGTTGGTTTTTCCTTTAAAACCCAACCGTAACTATGGGAAAAATGGTGTTCATCATTTTCTTCTACTTACGGTTGGGTATGGTTTAAAACCTAACCGTAACTTTGCACAAAACATGGTGTTCATCACTGTTCTTTGATTTACGGTTGGGTTTTGTTGAAAACCTAACCGTAAATCTAGCCAAAAATTGATGTTCATCATTGTTCTTTGATTTAAGGTTGGGTTTTGTTTAAAACCCAACCGTAAATCTGGCCAAAAATTGGTGTTCTTCGGTTTTCTTATGGTTACGGTTGGGTTCGACATGAAACCCAACCGTAAATTTCTCTGAACAAAAAAATTTGAATCTTTCAAATCATGATTTCATCAAGTTTTTCTTCCCACCAAACACAAATTCAAATAATTTTTTATTTTTTTTCATTTGATTAGGTCAAAGATTATGTTTAATTAATCATGATTAGTTTAAATTAATCTTAACTAATTAATGTAATTAAGATTACTAATGAGGGGTGGTTTGGGTATTGTGAAAATATTATGGATAAGGGGTTTTTGTGTTTTACTTCATAATGTCCCTATTTCGTCTTATTAGAGGTGCCCCTAAACCAATTTTGGAGCCCCTATATCTCCCTTCTAACTTATCTACAATACTATCTTCCGAGCATAACCCTTTAACCAATGTGTTAACACGGAAAGTGAGCTTTCTTTTCCATCTCCTTAGAGCGTCCATAATGGTCCGACTATAAGTCGGACCAAAGATCAGATATACTCTTTAGTCCTGTTTTGGGTGGCGTCATGGGAAGAGGGTATTTGAGGTTTATTTCAGAAATACAACTGTAGCAGATTAGATTTGGAAATTTTTCTGGACTAAATATGATTTAGTCAGGCGGGGTCGTAGTGTTCTACTTGATGCTAGGCGACATCGTAGTGAACCGTATGGCATAAAACGTTATTCCAGGACAACGCTCAAAAACACGGGCGATAACCTAGCAATGCGCCTGATCAAGCGGTAACCTAAAACTACGCCTGGCGAAGCATGCTGCTAGGATCACGCCCACCACCAGGCGGACTGAAACATCTCCGCCCCATCGAAACAGTGCACTAGAGATACGCCCAACACCAGGCGAGATCCTAGAATGCCGCTTGTGATAGGTGTGTCGCTAGAGGCCCGCCCCACTGTGGGCGTTACTCTAGAGCTACGCCCAACACCAGGTGACATCCTAGAATGTCGTTGCAATATTTTTACCGTTGAGTTTACCGTTGCCGTTGCAACGACTATATTTTTACATTATATATGGAATACTAATCCAACTTCATTTTACTAAACTCACTCATTGTTATCTAGTTAGTATTCGAAAATAATTAAGTTATTTTTCATCTAATAACTTTCCGAATCGATTAGAATTATGCCGCCACTAAGACCACGAGGTCCAAATTTTACTACATTTGAAGATGTAACGATGTGTACAATTTATTTGTCAATATCTCAATATTGTAGTATTGGTACCGATCAATCAGAAGAAAGATTATGGTCTCGCATATTATATCAGATGAAAGAAGTCATACCTTCGATGCCACAACGCACTTGGACCTCCCTTCAGAAACGGTTTCAGGGAATAAGTAAAGATGTGACACTTTTCTCTGCAAAGGAGGCCGAAGTGGAACGTGAACACCATACTGGATGGGCCCCCAAAAATAAGGTAACTACTCATTTTATTTTGACGATACATTACTGTTTTGAATTGTATATCCTTCATTAATTGAATTCAAAAAATAGATTGCAGAAGTAAGGAGGCTTTTCAAGGAAGCTAATGGTGGGAAAAGTTTTAAGCATGAAGAGTGATACACAATTATGTTAGATAATATAAAATCTTCCAGACGATCGACAGCTGTTTCCGATTCATCACAAGCTGAGTCAGATTACGAAAGAGGTGAGGACAACCGGAAAACACAGGACTTAGGCCTAGACGCTTCCAGTGGCTAGACATAGGAGATATCCCTAACACATATATCCGTCAAATGGGAAAAAAAGAGGCGAAACGACAGAAGACAAAAAGGAAAGCAAAATGTAGCGGCCAACAGGAAATGATGGAAACTATTATTAAAGAGAAACAAAACTTCAACACCAAATATACAGAACAAACACAAATGAAGATGGCGCAGAGAGAAGCCGAGTTTGCAGCAAAACTAGCTGAGTCTTCGACAAATTTTACGGCAAAACAAGTTAGGAAATAAGAAGACGAGGAGTTTCGTATAATGATGATGGATCTCTCCGGGATGGATCCGGTATCAAGATAGTACATCGAACTTAGGAAGGCAGATATTTTGAAGAAAAGATTAAACCAACCATAAAGGATTCTTCGAATACCTTAAACCTTTGTGAAGGCCAGTCTTATTAGCATTATTATATTAAGGTTCAACTTTTACGAACTAATTTAGTTATTTTCAGTTTATTTTTAACCGATATATTGTTATCTTTTAATGTATCATCATTTTATTTTAAATTTTAATTTTTTTGTTTTTTAAAAAGCCACATGCCTTTAACAGTATCTAAGATTAATTCAAATCCAATGGTCTGATTTTATTTTTTTTCAAAAAAAATAACCGTTGGCACCCCAGTTAGAAAATGAACGTTGTCATATCCTGTTCCACCACCATCACCTGCAAAGTCCCATCTTCTGCTTCAACAACACAATTCTTGAAAAAATTTCAAACATATCATACATAATGGAGGGTTCAAGCTCATCACCAATTACAAAGTGTTTTCTTTGTATTTCTGCTCTGTATGTTGCCAGAGATTGTCCTTGGGAAGGTAGAAAATGCACACTAACCAACTGCAAGGGGTATCTGTTTCTTAGAAAAGCAAAAAAATAAAATACTGGATTTCAACCTTATGTGAAGTTCAACTACTGTGGAGTTTTCATCTGGTTAGATGCTTATGTAGATTCACACCAATGTATTCCACCACCTATTCCACCAACTTTACCAGATGATGAAAAGTGGTTACAAGAGAAGCAATTTTACTGCTACTCATGTGGGGAAGCTGATCACATGGCTTATAACTGCAGAACCAACCTCTTACCATGCACAGATCCATGTTGTGATGGTAAGATGAAGCGGCTCACTTCTAAAAAACCTGAATCTGATGGAAACAAATACTACTTATGTCAAACATGTAAGAAGGTTAAGTTTCAATAAATATGTAAGCAACTGTTGGAATATGTATGAACTAAGATATTAGCAGACTATTATAACTAGGTAATAAAGAAAATAACTTTGCAACTGCATATGTTGTTCATAAACTACAAGCAACTCTTTCACGGTAAATTAACAGAATCGTATTCGCTATAAAATTACTAATAAGGTTCAACAACATAAAGAACAAGATTAAAACATCTACGTAGAAAATTAATTTAGTTGGGACGATTTTCATTCTCTTCAGAAGATAGGGTTGCTATCTCCTTAAGCACTTTTAGAACTCCCTGTTGTTTTGCAATACTCATCACCTCCACAGATTCAAGCGAACAGGTCAGTGTCCTAACCAACACATTTGTTCGATCCCTTATAACAGACATTCGGTTATCAACCACTGGTGGTTGAACTTCCTCATTCTCCAAATCAACAATGATTGGTGGTTGAACTACCTCATTCACAAAATCAACATCCCTAGGTGGATCAACAACCCCACCACCTTCAGGTTCAATCCTGATAAGTCGATCCAAACTCCCAGGTCGTCGCGCTTTTTTAACAACATACAAATCATTTACGTTCATCTTCAGAATCTGCGTAAATTTTAGGCCTAAATAAAATTCAACATAATAGAGTTCCCAAATCTCATAAACAATAATATTATTCAATTAATCAAATAATTATCCACAACCGAACAAAAATTAACTAAATACTTTTTCAATTTTTACTTAAATTAAACAATTTCTTCTATTCAATTAAACCCTAAAATTCTCATTATCAATTATAACTTCAATTCAATTAAAATACCAACAAAAAATTAATCCGAATTTTTAACTTAAATTCAACAATTTCTTCTATTCAATTAAATCCTAAAATTCTCATTATCAATTATAACTTTAATACCCCTAAAATGCCAACAAAAAATTAATCCGAATTTTAACTTAAATTCAACAATTTATTTTATTCAATTAAACCCTAAAATTATAATTATCAATTATAACTTCAATTCAACTAAAATACCAACAAAAAATTAATCCGAATTTTTACTTAAACTCAACAATTTCTTCTATTCAGTTAAACCCTAAAATTATAATTATCAATATAAATTCAATTCAACTAAAATATCAACAAAAAATTAATCCGAATTTTAACTTAAATTCAACAATTTATTCTATTCAATTAAACCCTAAAATTCTCATTATAAATTAAGATATCACTTATAAAAATAAATTTTACTTTTATTACCTGCGAAATTGACGATGGGTTTTTCACAAAAACAAGGCTGGGTGCTGGTGTGGTGCTGCTGGTGGAAGTATGGTGGCGGAGTTTTCAAGTGGGAGCTTCAAAGGAGAAGAAATGACCAAAAGTGGTGTTGCGGCTGAAGAAGAAGGAAGATAGGATGGGGCGGGCTGCTAGCAACTCGCTTGGAATCCCAGGCGGGGCGCTAGGACACCGCCCGTCCCATTCATCTCACACACTCACTTCGCACATGTGCTACTCCACCAGACGCGATTTTGGGATACCGCCCATCAGGCGTTATGCTGGGACACCGCCTGTCTTTTGGGCGTGGTCTTAGGATACCGTCCATTACCAGGCATATCTTAGAATTCCGCCCCACATCAAGCGTTACTTTAGGATTCCGCCTGGCTCAAGCGTTGTGATAGGATTCCGCCCATCTAAACAAGTGCATCGCTGGAATACCACCCAACATCAGACTTTCCTTTAGAATCACGCCCAACTATATATGGTTGTTCTTGGACCGGACCAAAGACTAAATTTTTTAATCTTTAATCTTTTAAGATGGTCGACCCAGCATGAACGCCCTTAGATATAGAATGATTATGATTTAGAAGCTTTGAAACCTATTACTCCTTAATTTTGTTGGAAAGTTAAGAAAGAAACCCGGACAAGAAACTTTAAATTTCAGTGGAAGGAAGGAGGAGTAGACCTAAGTGGAGCCTGTTATAAGGGTTATGAAATTCTGCCAGAGATTACCAAATCTTTCTAGCAACCTTTAAACAATAATTTTCTTTAAACATCAGTTACAGTCTGATTGAACCTACACAATAGTCATGTATAGTTCAACCTCATGAGAGAAAATCTTTATTTTATTTATCAAATAAATTTTTAGATTTAATTTTTATAAAATTTCATCTTTAATAATGGAGCCCTTTAAATTTATGAATGATGACGTAGACTATAAAGGTCTAACATAAAGTTTCAGTTAGACTTTTTATGTTATTTTATTTTCCCCTTTTTTTGGTATTAATTATTTAAAATAAGATAAACAAGTCACAAAAATATTATTTAAGTTTTTCAAGGTAATTGAAGCTTTATTTACGTAATAAATTATAACCGTTAAATCCCTATACTATTTTAAAAGTGTTTATCAAGTATAAAATCTTATGTCTGCCGCACCTCTTATTCCTTCTGAATAAAGGTACCTAGTTAAAGAAGCCTGATATAGAGGCTCCAACATCAATAGAGGGGCTTCAATAATAAGATAAAATAGGGACACTATGAAGTAAAACTCAAAAACCCCTTATCCATAATTCTTATCAAATACCCAAACTATCCCTGATTATTAATCTTAATTACATTAATTAGTTAAGATTAGATTAAGCTAATCATGATTAAATAAACATAATCTATTTCTTAATCAAATTTTTTGGATCAATTTTTTTTTTTGAATTTGTGTTTGGTGGGAAGAAAAACTTGATGAAATTTAAGAAAATTTTATGGGCTTTTTTTTTAAACCCTAGATTTTGATTCAATAAACCATAGTAGCATTTAGATACCTCTAGATTAAACTCTTGATCTTTTTATGGCACAAATTAGATGAAATCACGATTTGAAAGTTTGATTTTTTGTGATTCAGAGAAAGTTACGGTTGGGTTTCATGTCGGACCCAACCGTAACACCAAGAACACCGAAGAACACCATATTTTCCCAAAATTACGGTTGGGTTTTCAAAAAAAACCCAACCGTAACTCAAAGAACAATGATGAACACCATCTTTTTCCCAAGTTACGGTTGGGTTTTAAACCAGACCTAACCGTAAGTAGAAGAAAAATAATGAACCCAATTTTTCCCCTAGTTACGGTTTGGTTTTCAACCAGACCCAACCGTAAGTTGAAGAAAATGATGAACAACATTTTTCCCATAGTTACGGTTGGGTTTTAAAGGAAAAACCAACCGTAACTTATCCTTAGGAGAATTGATTTTTTTGGTTAATTTTGAGTTTTAAAAATCAAAATTTTGAAATAATTCAATCATTTTTTCTAGATTGAAGGTAAATTGGGTGTTTGAAACAAAGAAAAAACGAAAAAAACACAAATTAGATAATCTAAATTTGTGTTATCCAGTAGAATTTACGGTTGGGTTTTGGCTTATAACCCAACCGTAACATAATCTGATAATTTTTGTTCTAATTTCAACACAGAGTTACGGTTGGGTTTTGCCTTAAAACCCAACCGTAGCTAGTAGAATTTACGGTTGGGTTTTGGCTTATAACCCAACCGTAACAATTCTGATAATTTATGTTCCAATTTCAACACATAATTACGGTTGGGTTTTGCCTTAAAACCCAGCCGTATCCAGTACAATTTACGGTTGGGTTGGGCTTATAACCCAACCGTAACAGATTCTGTAAATTTTTGTTTGAATTTCAAAACATAGTTACGGTTGGGTTTTGCCTTAAATAATGTGTCTACGTTGGAGACAATCTACAACGCCAAAGCCAAGTTGAAGCGTGAGAAATGGGAAGAAAGGGACCCGATCCAACAACTTTTGTACTTGGGGGAGACAAAAAACCACACTATGTTTGACGAAGAAGATGAAAATAAAGAAATTAAGCATATTATATTGGCTCATCCCGAGTTTATAAAGTTAGCACGGTGCTCCCATCAAGTGCTTATGATG
>JAJJMC010001811.1:0-11523 GCA_023531435.1 Papaver californicum | reverse complement strand
ATCGACACCTAGGATCGGGAAAGTAACTCACGCTGATCGAAGCAGATAGCATTAAATGCATATGGAGCGGGAAAGTAGGAATACTGATGAATATAGAGCGGGAAAGTAAGAATAATGATGAACATAGATCGGGAAAGTAAGGCAATAATTACTTTTATCATACGAATGACACGTATAATCCGGACAAAGTTGATTCTCAAGGAACGAAGAGCACGTGTAAACCATACAAGGTAGCGCACCAAAAAGAAAGCATGACCTATCAATCTAATGAACATCCCGATTCTAATATAATAAGGAGAACGATAGAGGGTATCGGGACAAGAAGGACCCACTAATAAATCTATAAATAGAAGAGAGCATTCAACGAAGAGGGGGTTGGAAAATCAGGAAGAGAAAAGGCTAAGGAAGATTTATCAAAGCAGAAGGAGAAAGGTTATTAGGTATGTACTGTGGATAGTGAAATCCAAAAGATAGGACATTCTTGATTCATTCTTCTTTCTTTTAAAAGGATGATGAATTTGTAACTAAAGTTTGAATCAGATTTAGGATTTGTAAATGATTGGATTGTTAAAATGTTTATCAAATCATTGTTCTTAAAATGATTCTGTGTATCTGTTCAATAGTTAAAATCTTATGTTTATTGTATTATCCTTAAATCATTGGTTGTTAATGTCAATGGGAAAATTGACATAAACAATTTGGTGCTAGAAACAGGGACTGGGTTAAAGGATTTATCCTACCTGTTCTTGAAAAATGAATTTTTCTTTTATGAATGTCACATAATTCTCTCTATTAAATTTTAATGGAAATGGTATCTCTTTGAAAAAGGGAAAAAATTTAAGTTTAAATGAGTCTATTTAAATATTTGATCATAAAACGTATTTATAAAACAAAAATCATCATGAAGCTAGTTTCTGTCATTTTCCTTTTTTATAATCTGTTGAAAGATTATTCGGCTAACTTTTGAAAGTTTATTAGAAATCAAGAGGAGAAGGCAAATTATCAGCAAATTTAGAAGAAAAATGTCTCAAGAGGCAGGCTCTGCGAATCAAGACAGTAATGATAGGCAAAGTTTCAGACAAAGGGAAGTTGAGAGTGATCCAGAACAACAACAAAGTGATGTGGGAAATCATTCACCTATCCAAGAGCTAACACCAAATGCTTTATCACAAAATCAGCTGTCACATCAGGAGAATTCAGGAAATGATGTAAATTATCTTCAAAATTTGATAAGAGAAATGAATGAAATAAGGAGAGAACAGAGGATCAATCATGATAAAATTGAATTATTAACCAGAGAAAATCAAGTTTTAAAAAATATAATTCAGTGTGAACAGAGACAGGCTGCAACAGGATCACGAAGTCCAGAAACAGTTGTTGGAAGATATGCACCCAGAAATGAAAGAGAAAACCAGGATCAGAGGATGGTGTTAGTAGGATCATCATCACGAGCCAGGAGACAGAGAGAAAATCAAGAGATTCAACGTACACAATGACAAAAGTGTATGGAAGCAACGGAGCAAATGAAAGAAGAAATAAAAGGGTTAAAGAATAAAGAAGGGGGAAGAATAGAAGAAGTGTTAAAAGAGGTTAAGCGCACACCGCTGGCTCAACGGTTGACAAATGTTCCATTGCCAAGAGAGTACATTATCCCTGTATTTGAATGTTATGATGGTACAAAGGACCTGACCTCACATTTAAAATATTACAATCGAGTGATATCACGTTGGGATGGACATGAAGCAATTATGTGCCGATGTTTCCCCTCAAGTTTAACAGGTTCAGCATTACTATGGTACGATAGATTGCCAGAGAGTTCTATTGAATGTTTTTCACAATTAGTGAGGAAATTTCTTGAAGCTTATATGTACAACAAACCCGTTGATTCGGGAATAGATAGGTTGTATTCCCTCACATCATGGCCAGAAGAAACTATTCGATCTTATACTACCCGATGGCATATGGTGTGTCAAGCAATTGGAGATGTTGATTCAAGTACAGCAATAAATCATTATAAATGGGGAATCGCTGACCGGAGATGTCAGCTTTTTATTGAAATTCATCGTAATAATCCCAAGACCGAGGGACAACTTAGAGAGATAATAGAAACATGTGCAAGGTTGCAAGATGTCCAAGAACAAGGTCCAAGAAGCAGTTCAAGAAATCAAGGAAGCATGAAAAGGAAAAATTCAGTTGAGGTATCAATAGAACAGAAAAAGAAATTTCCTCATAAATCAGAATCAAAGGAATCAAAGCGCCCACGGCAAGGGGATAATAAACCTTTTATGCAACGATATCAAGAGAGAGTGTTTACAAAGCTCAATATCTCATATACTGAATTACTTGACATCATAAAAGCTAAGCCAGATTTTTCAATGGCCATCATCAAAAGGCAATCAACCTGAGTTTACACAACGATCAAAAGATTATTGTGACTACCACTATTATAAAGGTCATGCAACAGAAAATTACAGGAATTTTATTTTGCTGGTACAAAAAATGATAGATGAAGGAGAATTAAAAGAGTATATTCAAAGGATCGAACTAACAACCATACCCGACAAAGGCAAAGCAGTGCATATTCCGTATAATGAACACACCATTAATCTGATATCATTCTCAGAAAAACGAGATACTGATTTGAATGCTGCAATCAATAAAAAGTTATGTAAAAGAATTCGAAATCATGAAATTTTTAAGATATCAGGAAGGATAACAGAAGCCTGGGAAGACTGGATGGCATCACCTTTAACTTTCTCAGCACGGGAAGTAAATCAAGAAATTGAGATGCACAACGATCCTTTAGTCCTCACATTGCCAATGTCAGGATGGAATATTAGAAAAATTCTTATGGATAGGGGCAGCTCATTGAACGTTTTATTTCATGATACATTTTGCAAAATGGCGTTCACAAAAGATCAATTACTCCCATCCCGATATATAATTTATGGATTTAATGGAATGGCCTCAAGACCAGAAGGAGAAATAGACTTGCAAGTATCAGTTGGACCGATTAACATTTTAACAAGATTCAGTGTGTAGATGCTCCATCTCCGTACAATGCAATAATTGGGAGACGTTGGGTGCACCAATTAAAGGGTGTAATTTCCACTTATCATCAATATTTGCGATTTCCAACACCACGAGGCGAAATGGAGATTCAGGGAGATCAAGATTGTGCAAAGTTTTGTATAATGTCGGAGGTAAGAATGCATGAAGAGCAGGAACAACAACAATGTGAAAGGAAGAAAAACCGTAGGACCGAAGCCAAGGAAGATGAAATCAATCAGTACTTGAAAAGAAACATCGAACAAAAGTCAACAAATGAGTTAGGAGAAAGTAGCAAGAATCAAGAAAATTCAACAAGTCAACAGTTCGAAGGACCCTCATAGCAATTAAAGGGAACTCCAACTTCAATCGGGAACCCAAAACCAGTTTTCACTTCCATAGAAGAAACTAAAATTGTAAATATAGGAACTTCAGAATGGCCCAAGCAAGTACAGATCGGAACAATGATGAAAGAAGATATGGAGAAAAGTTTAATCAATTTAATTCATGATTTTGTAGATATATTTGCATGGAAAATGGAGAATATGCCCGGGATAGATCCGAGCATTGTACAACATCAATTACAAATACGTCCCGATGCTACACCATTTCGTCAGCGGATACGCAAGGTTACACCGGAGTATCATGATCCAGTTGAAAAGGAATTAGCAAAGCTTTTAAGTGCGGGATTCAATCGAGAAGTGCGATATCCAACATGGATTTCTAACATGGTGATCGTTCCGAAAAAGAACAGTGGAGTAAGAATCTGCATAGACTTCACCAACTTAAATAAAGCTTGCCCAAAAGATAGCTATCCACTTCCTAACATTGATCAATTGGTGGATGCTGTAGAAGGTCACGAAGCACTATCTTTTATGGATGGTCAATCGGGATATAACCAAATTGCACTTGCTGAAGCAGATCAGGAACACACAGCGTTCTTCACTCCTCGGGGGTTGTATTGTTATACCAGGATGCCATTTGGGTTAAGAAACGCGGGAGCAACGTATCAACGTTTGGTTGATGCAATTTTTAAACCATGGATCGGACAAATATTAGAAGTTTATGTGGATGACATGTTGGTAAAAAGCAAATTATCCACTAATCATCTACAAGACCTCGCTGAAATCTTTGGTGCATTGCGAAAGTACAAGATGAAAGTTAACCCGGAGAAGTGCACTTTTGGTGTTACATCGGGGCGATTCTTGGGTTATTTGGTTACAAAAAATGGAATTGAAGTTGATCCAGCAAAGATCCAAGCAATAACAGATATGCCATCACCCAGTAGCATTAAAAGTGTACAGAAATTAAACGGATGCCTGGCTGCTTTAAGCAGATTTATTGCCAGATCATCAGAACGGTGTAAACCTTTCTTTGAAGTACTCAAGAAGAGAAACAAATTTGAATGGAACGATCAATGTGAACAAGCATTCCAAAGTATAAAGAAGCATCTAGCTACATTGCCAGCATTACAGAAACCGGAACCAGAAGAGATATTAACTTTGTATACAACGGCAACGGAAGATGCAATCAGTGCAGTGATGGTCCGCACCAATGAGAAGGTAGAAAAACCGATATATTATATCAGTAAAACCCTTAATTCAGCAGAAAGAAATTATACAAAAATCGAACAACTTATTTTATCATTAGTCTTTGCCACTCAAAAATTACGTACTTATTTTCTCACACATTACGTTCGTGTCCCGAGCAAGGCACCATTACAATCAGTATTGAAAAATACAGGAAAAGTGGGAAGAATCGCTAAATGGAACGCACAGCTAGAACAATTCAACATCATTTATGAGTTGCAGACCGCACAAAAATCTCAAATTTTAGCTGACTTCCTTGCAGATTTCCCGATTGAAGAAGAATATGAAATTCAAGGTCCGATAATTGGAAAAAGGAGTTTCCTCATTTAAAAAAAAAAAAAAAAAAAAACTGACTTTTTCATTAAAAGCATCTATCACATTAACAATTTATTTTATTTATAGGATTACCAGGATGCTAGGAAGAGGACCCACAAGATATTTTAAACTCAGCAAATTCTCAAAGGTGGGAAGTCTTTTTTGATGGGTCACGAAACAAAGAAGGAGCAGGAATTGGCATTGTAATTACTGCACCAATGGGAGATCGAATGATTCATTCATTTCGTCTTGAATTTGAAGAACACACAAATAACATAGTAGAGTATGAAGCCGTGGTTCATGCTCTAAAACTCATCATTGAATTGAGAATCAACAATGTTCGACTTATAAGTGATTCACAGTTGGTAATTCGACAAGTCGAGTTAAAATATCAAACACTTGATGCCGAATTAGCCCAATATAAAGATCTTGTTCAAATTCTAGCAAGTCAAATCTCAAACATTACTTTCCGGCATTTATCCCGAGACAAAAACCGGTATGCTGATGCTTTGGCATTCATTTCTTCTATGCTAAATGACCCTAGTATCACAACAATAAAAGTCGGAAGAATATATGAACCATCCATCCAGATAAGAATACTTCATAATATAGAAGAAAATATAACAGAAAAAATCAATGATCCCGTAATACAAAATGTTCCATCTGTGCCTCAACAAATAGGTGATCAATCAAGTGAATCAGATTGGAGGATTCCGATTCATCAATAGTTACAAGATAACATATTGCCTACCAATTCTCAGGAAGCAAGAAAAATTCAACTCAAATCAGATAACTACCAACTTCGGGATGGAATTTTGTATCCAAAGTCATTTCTCGGGCCATTATCCCGATACCTATCACAACAAGAAGGAATTCGGATACTCAAAGAAATACATTATGGGGATGCAGGAAATCACAGTGGAAGACGATCACTTGCATTAAAAGCCAAAACACAAGGTTATTATTGGATATCCATGCAGAAGGATTCGGATAACATGGTACGAAGATGTGAAGAATGCCAACGATTTGCAAAAAAGATCAAAGCACCTGCCACAGAGCTAAATTCTATACTCAGTCCTTGGCCATTCGCAAAGTGGGGAGTGGATATTGTTGGTCCATTAGTTGAAGAAACCAAAAAGAGAAAATATTTAATAGTGGCTACTGATTATTTCACCAAATGGGTAGAAGCTAAAGCATTAGCTCGGATCAGAGATTCTGATGTATTTACATTTTTATTTGAAAACATCATATGTAGATTTGGGATCCCAGCAGCCATAGTTTCTGATAATGGACAACAATTTCAAGGAAAAAATATCGATATGTTGTTTGAAGCATATAATATTCAACAATACAAATCCACACCATTCTATCCCCAAAGTAATGGACAAGCTGAATCCACAAATAAAACAATTGCAATAAATCTGAAGAAGACATTGGATGGGTATCACAAACGTTGGTGTGAGCAATTGCATAATACATTATGGGCATATCGCTCCACGAGAAAAGAATCCACTGGAGAATCACCTTTCCTTCTCGCATATGGTACAAAAGCAGTCATACCAACTGAAATCATCCTCCCCACGACAAGAACAGAAGCATGGGAGAAAAATTTAAATACAGATCTAATGTTACAAAAGTTGGATGACTTAGAGGAAAAGCGGGAAGTGGCACTCCAGAAAATGGAGAACTACCAAAGAAGGTTGGCACGAGATTATCATAAAAGAGTCAAGTCACGAAACTTTGTCCAAGGACAATATGTTTTACGACAAATCCCAGAATACCATCGGGACAAAGATGCTGGAAAGTTCGCACCAACCTGGGATGGTCCATATATAATACACGCATCAGCGGGACAAGGATCGTACTATCTTTGAAATATGCAAGGAAACACCTTACAACATCCTTGGAACGCACAATACCTAAAGCTTTATTATCCATGAATAATATCACAATTTTGGAGGCCAGCACAGGTATTTAAGTTTTTATCTGATTCTTTATTTCACACTGACACTCTTTATGTGTTTATACTTACAATAAAATTCAAATCCAGGAACATCTCATTCTGGAAAACGCTTAGATTGGCGACATAATCAAAATTCAAATGCAGGAACAACTTATTCTGGAAAACGCTTCGATTGGCGACATAATCAACATTCAAATCCAGGAACATCTTATTCTGGAAAACGCTTCGATTGGCGACATAATCGAAATCAATCTTACTGCCAAAGAGGTACATGACTTATTAGAATTTAAATAATTCAAAATTTCTAATAAAGAGGGAATACCTAACTTATGGTTATCATTTTCAGAGTACGTTCGGGACCAACCCTGTATCTTACCCCTAGCCCGGGTTTGTTTCGTATGTGTGGGATCTCGAATAATATGTTTTGAGGTATATATACACTTCAATCCATTGTACTTCTGAAATAATATGATTAACCTATTCTTTTTTATAAATATCATATTTTTGTGCAGGAGAAATATTCAGAGCACAATCCAGTGAAAAGTAAAAGATCACAAAATAATACTTCCAACAACAATAAGTCAAGCTTCAAGATAAAAAGAGGGCCGGGACACAGAGGCAAGTGCGACTACGCTTCGGGGTTGGGCCGCCGGGGAGGTTGAGGAGGAACCACTGGAACAGCAGCACGACCATTCAACACAGAAGGATCGGCTTGAGCACGATCCAAGGCGGAATTGAATGACATTGCAATCTTTGCCTTGGCATCTTGCCTCACCCAGACAATATAAGCATGCCTATAATCAATTTCTGTTTGAAGATCTTTAATCTTTTGCTGATCCTTCTCTACTTTCTCTTTTTTAGCATTTAATTCCTTTAGTAGTTCATCAGATCTTGATTGTACTTTTGCAATTTCTTGCTCTTGAGCACTTAGCTGAGATTGTAAATCCCGAAGCTTGACTGTATTCAGGGCCACATTTTTCTCTGAAGTCTTCAGCTCTTCAGTAATGTTTGCTATCGTATTGTTTGCAATATTCAGTTCATCTCCCGCTACTGTTGCTCGGCCATTGGCTTCATTCATCTTCTTTTCCAACACTGGAAATCAGAAAGAATATTAGACAAACCATATAACACCTTCAATAAAACAACTATATAACTCGAACATATACCTCTAACTACAGATTTAAATTCTGCTTCTTTAAGGGTTAAAGTTTTCAGAACTTCCTGATACTTGGATTCAGCTCTATTACGTCTCCAGGTATTCAACTCAATACTATCGGACAACTGTGCTAATTTCCCTTTAACCAGTTCCATATCCATATTTACTTCTCTTGCATGATTGTTTAATTAAGTCATCCTACGCTGGAACCTAAACAGGGATTCCAAGTCTCCCTCTGATCCCATAAATGAAGGGCAGAATTTCAAAAAAAAAAAAAAAAAAAGAACGACCTACAGGTTCGCACTTAATACTAGTACGAACCGTAGGATCGCACCCTGATCTAACTTATACGGTATCAACCCAAAATAGAATATGAACGAAGAAGTTAGGAACGAACCTTGGTTCTGATCTTAAAGCTTTTGATTTTGATCCTCAAAGTTTTGAAGCTGCTGCTGTTGCTGTTGTTGTTGTTCTTGTTGTTGTTGAAGTTGCTGTTGAAGATTGTTGTTTTGCTGCTTGAGATTTTCAATTTCTTGTTGCAAATTTTCATTTCCGCGCTATTTTTGTACATCATCTCCATCATTACGGCGCGAGCCTTGTAAAATTTGTACGCTGCAAATGTACAATCGTTACCGAACTTAAGCTGAGCGAGGGCTTGCTGAGGAAATGAGTACGATGAGCCTTCTGCTTTGGTCAGAATCTCATTCAAAGAAGAGGGAAGACTGAGCGGGTATGATGGATCGAACCACTCGCTTTCGAACCAAGCGTCCCGAGTACTATCTAATGAAGCAGCACCGAATGAACTCCGCAGCCTAGCCATTGAAGCGCTATCGGATTTCCATGAATCATGCTGAGCTGAAGTATTCAGAAATCCTTTAGAAACAAACCAGTGAAAGGCTTCATTTTCTTCACCTGCGAGAGTGACCCCCTCATCTTCTTCAGAAAAAGGCCATTGAATAGTGGGTTCAGCATCAGGCATTTTGTCATCACTATCGTCAACAGGAGCAGCAGATTGAGCTAATGTCCCGATGGGGGCATTTGATGAATGAATGACTTCAGAAACATTTTCATCCCCAATAGGGTGCGGAACATCAGGAACGACTGACGATGGAACGCTCGGAATCGTACTTTCAACATTAACTTCTTCAGAAATATCATTTCTTTGTTCTTCTATAACAACATCTTTATTTTCAACATTGTCTTCAGCAGCAGCAGACTCGATCAATTCTTCTATATTTTCTTCCTCAATAGCAATATCGTCTGCTTCTTCTTGAGGTAATCCAGTAAAGACTGTAATTGTACCGCTACATGGGGCAGCGTGCTCTATCTCAAAAGTAAAAGGAAGAGGAGAAAAAGAATCAAAGATATTGGGGGGAGCAGCAGCGTTTGGAACAGCTTCGGGAGTAGATGGGGGTTCGAAAGGTTGATCTGAAGAAAGAATGGGCTCCCCCACGCTAACAGGAACGGCATTGATGATACCATGCTATCCCTACACTTCTGTGCGGGCCGAACCTTCAGCTGCAGTTATGAGAGCGAAGCTGCTGCTCCCCTCACCCAAAAAATCTCTAAATTTCCCCTTCTTCTGTTTCGGAAGGGTACGATGGTCTTCTCAATTTTCTCTTTTTCTTTGTTTCTTCAGGGAAAACTAATTTTCGTTTTCCTTTACCTTCAACAACTTCTTCTTCTTCAACTCTTTGTTTTCCCTCAACAATTTGAATACCAAGACTTCGACGTGGAAGAGGAGGAGGGACATCGCTGACAAGGTCAGAATCGGGTTCAATCTGAAACACAAACATTTATCCCGTAAGGAAAAATTCAGCAATGGTTCGTAACGACATTGAAATAAAGAATAATGCAAACCTTATAATGTAGTCCTCGAAATTTAACCGCCAAGGGCAATATCCTGGGAATCGATTTCGGAGGACTTGAATTTCATTGCTGGAGATATTACCAAAAACCCAAGGACCTTCAATTACAATTGGAGTGCGATACCATTTATAGTCGTGATCTTGACGAATTCTTTCCTTCGTGGGAAAATCACGGTCAGTTTTGGGAATATGTTTGATTTTAGGATCATCAATTTCATATAATAAGGAAAATCCCGAATGACTTTTACGAGCGGGACTAACGCTCCATTTCACATAATTTTTCCTTGAGATACAATCACCATTTGTGGCCTGAAAATTCTCAACAGTATAATTACTGCGTTCTGTAAAATCCGGAACGTAGCAAGAAAGATTAGTTCGCCCTTCACTTCGGAGATAACATTCATCAAGAATACGCCACCAGTTTCAATTATACTGAGTAATGGATCGAGCAAGTCCATGAGGAGAATTACCGCGAGTTGCAAGGACTTCAAATTGAAAAGGATTTTCTTCTTCGTATAATGGAATACGAAGTCCAGCCTCTAAAGCACCAGCAGAAATTAATAAACGATTGGGAGAGTAGTTAAACTTCTGCACCGCTCCTAAAGTTAACACATCGGAATTCTGATCAAAAAATGAGACTTTAAAGTCCTCAATATCATGTCTTTTCTTAAAATTCTCAATGTTCATTGTTCGATAGCTATAGACGCTTGAGAGCGCTTATTTCTAGAGGTGGGATTGACAGCAGTAGAAGCCTCAGGAGCCGGGTTACGGACAGGCCGAGGCACGACATACCTAGAAGAAGAAACTCTAACAGGTCTTCCAGATTCTTGGTGGTCACTGGAAGCATTGGGATTCCTGGACGACATGATGTTCTATCTGGAAAGAAAATTATGAAGAATCAGAATACAAAGGAATCAATTCAATCATATTTGTGAAAAGCCGGTTATGATTAAACGATAAAGTAAGATACTCAAAGTAAAATTTTTAACATACCTGAAGAAAGGAGATAAACAATTACTTGATCAAAAGAAAAGTAAATATGATTGATGCTAAAAGTCCCTGAAAGCGAAAGTACTTGAAAAAATCAAGGAAGACAAAGAACAACAACTTTAAGAGGTAAAAACAGAAGTGAAAAAGACTGCATCGTATTTAAAGCAAAGAATAGAAACCGTCACAATTTGGAAAAGCATTAATTAAGGCAAAGATTTGATTTCCTCGAAAAAAGGGGTAACTGACACAAACGTGATAATAAAAGTTACTGCTTCAGAAAAGTTCGCATAACGTGTGAAAAGAAGTAGTGGAGAAGCAGGGAGTAATAATTATTCTTTTACTTTTTTCAAGACCTTGGATCGACCGTTAAAAGTTTTTGAAAAAGAAGAAGAAGGGGGCAAGATGTTGGAAAATAAAAGAAGAGCAACACGTGTAAGACGATTAAAAAGGAAACAATGAAACTAAGAAGAATGAGAAGCACACAATCAAAGCCGTATCAAAAGATCGAAATGGGACAGATGTGAAGGACTGAGCAAATCTCTGCATGATCGACACCTAGGATCGGGAAAGTAACTCACGCTGATCGAAGCAGAT
>JAJJMC010001803.1:0-11664 GCA_023531435.1 Papaver californicum | reverse complement strand
ATCGCCTTACTTTCCCGCTCCATGTTCATCATTATTCTTACTTTCCCACTCCATGCTCATCATTACTCCTACTTTCCCGTTCGATACGCATTTAATGCTATCTGTTTCGATCAGTGTGATGTTACTTTCCCGATCTTAGGTGTCGATCATGCAGAGATTTTCTCAGTCATTCACATATGTCCCGTTTCGATCCTTCGATACGGCTTTGATTGTGTGCTTCTCATTCTTCTTAATTTCATTGTTCCCTTCTTAATCGCCTTACACGTGTCGCTCTTCTTTTATTTCCCAACATCTTGCCCCCTTCTTCTTCTTTTTTCAAAAACTTTTAACGGTCGATCCAAGGTCTTGAAAAAAGTAGAAGAACAATTATTAATCCTTGCTTTTCCATTACTTCTTTTCACACGTTATGCGAACTTTTCGGAAGCAGTAACTTTTATTATCACGTTTGTGTCAGTTACTCCTTTTTTCGAGGAAATCAAATCTTTGCCTTAACTAATGCCTTTCCAAATTGTGACGGTTTCTATTCTTTGCTTTAAATACGATGCAGTCTTTTTCACTTTTGTTTTTACCTCTTAAAGTTGCTGCTCTTTGTCTTCCTTGAAATTTTCAAGTACTTTCGTTCTCCCAACTGTTCAGGAACTTTTAGCATCAATCATATTTACTTTTCCTTTGATCAAGTAATTGTTTATCTTCTTTCTCAGGTATGTTGAAGATTTTACTTTCAGTATCTTACTTTAACGTTTAATCATGATTAGCTTTTCACAGATATGATTGAATTGATTCCTTCGTGTTTTGATTCTTTGAAACTTTCTTTCCAGATAAAACATCATGTCGTCCAGGAATCCCAATGCTTCTGGTGATCATCAAGAATCTGGAAGACCTTCTAGAGTTTCTTCTTCTAGGTATGCCGTGCCTCGGCCTGCTCGTAACCCGACTCCTGAGGCTTCTGCAACTGCCAATCCCACCTCTAGAAATAAGCGTTCTCAAGCATATTATAGTTATCGAACAATGAACATTGAGAGCTTTAAGAAAAGACATGATCTTGAGGACTTTAAAGTCTCGTTTTATGACCAGAATTCCGATGTGTTAACTTTAGGAGCTTTGCAGAAGTTTAACTATTCTCCCAATTGTTTATTAATTTCTGCTGGTGCATTAGAGGCCGGACTTCGCATTCCATTATACGAAGAAGAAAATCCTTTTCAATTCGAAGTCCTTGCAACTCGTGGTAATTCTCCTCACGGACTTGCTCGATCAATTACTCAGTATAATGGAAATTGGTGGCATATTCTTGATGAGTGTTATCTCCGGAGCGAAGGGCGGACTAACCTTACTTGCTACGTTCCAGATTTTACAGAATGCAGAAGTTATACTGTTGAAAATTTTCATACCACATATGGAGATTGTATCACAAAGAAAAATTATGTGAAATGGAGCGTTAGCCCCGTTCGCAAATGTCATTCGGGATTTCCCTTATTATATGAAGTTGATGATCCCAAAATCAAACATATTCCCAAAACCAACCTTGATTTTCCCACAAAGGAAAGAATTCGTCAGGATCATGACTATAAATGGTATCGCACTCCAATTGTAATTGAAGGTCCCTGGATTTACGGTAACATTTCCAAAAATGAAATTCAAGAGCTCCGAAATCGTTTCCCAAGCTATTGCCCTTGGCGGTTAAATTTCGAGGACTACAAGTTCGATTATAAGGTTTGTATTATTCTTTATTTCAATGTTGTTCCGAACTACTACTGAATTTTTCCTTACGGGACAAATGTTTGTGTTTCAGATTGAACCCGATTCTGAACTTGTCAATGATGTCCCCCCTCCTCCTCCACGCCGAAGTCTTGGTATTCAAATTGTTGAGGGAAGACAAAGAGTTGAAGAAGAAGTTATTGAAGGTAAAGGAAAACGAAAATTAGTTTTCCCTGAAGAAACGAAGAAGAAAAGAAAATTGAGAAGACCAATGTACCCTTCTGAAGCAGAGGAAGGGGAAATTAAAGATTGTTTAGGTGAGGGGAGCAGCAGTTCCGCTCTTATAACTGCTACGGGACAAAACGCTGAAGGTTCGGCCCGTACAGAAGTGTCGGGACAGCATGTTATCATCAATGTTGTTCCTGTTAGCGTGGGGGAACCTATTCTTTCTTCAGATCAGCCTTCAATACCCCAATCCATTTCTGAAGCTGCTCCTACCGCCACTGCTCCCTCTGATATCTTTGATTCCTTTTCTCCCCTTCCTTTTACCTTTGAGATAGAGCACACTGCTCCGTATAGCGGTACAATAACAGTTTTTACTGGATTACCTCAAGAAGAAGCAGACGATATTGTTATTGAGGAAGAAAATATAGAAGAATTGATCGAAGTTGTTGCTGTTGAAGAAAATGTTGAAAATGAAAATGTTGTTGTAGAGGAACAAAGAAATGAGATTTCTGAAGAAGCCAATGCTGAAAATATAGTTCCAAGTGCTTCAGCTTCAGTTGTTCCTGATGTCCCGCGCCCTGTTGGGGATGAAAATGCTCCTGGAGTATTCATGCATCAGATGCCCCCATCAGGACATTAGCTCGATCTGCCGCTCCTGCTAATGATAGTGATGATGAAATTCCTGATGCTGAACCCTCCATTCAATGGCCTTTCTTTGAAGAGGATGAGGAAATCACTCTTGCAGGTAAAGAAGATGAAGTCTTTCAATGGTTTGTTTCTAAAGGGTTTCTGAATACTTCCGCTCAGCACGACTCATCGAAATCTGATAGTGCTTCAATGGCTAGGCTGCGGACTTCATTTAGTGCTGCTTCACGGAATAGTACTCGGGATGCTTGGTTCGAAAGCGAGTGCTTCGATCAATCGTACTCGCTCAGTCTTCCTTCTTCTTTGAATGAAATTCTGATTATGGCAGAAGGTTCGTCGTACTCTTGTCCACAGCTAGCTCTCGCTCAGCTTAAATACGGTACCGATTGTACATTTGCAGCGCACAAATTTTATAAAGCTCGGGCCGTAATGATGGAGATGATGCTCAAGAATGAAGTAACAAAGGCGAAAAGTGGAAATGAAAATTTGCAGCGAGAAATTGAAAATCTCAAGCATCAAAACAACGATCTTCAACAACAACTTCAACAACAACAACAACAACAACAACAGCAACAGCTTCAAAATTTTGAGATCAAAATCAAAAGCTTCAAGATCAGAATCAAGGTTCGTTCCTTACTTCTTAGTTCATATTATATTTTGGGTTCGTACCTCTATAGGTTAGATCGTACTTATATTGGGTACGATCATACGGTTCGTTCAAGTATTAGGTGCGAGCCTTTTTTTTTTTTTTTTTTGAAATTCTGCCCTTCATTTATGGGATCAGAGGGAGACTTGGAATCCCTGTTTAGGTTCCAGCGTAGGATGACTCAATTGAACAATCATGCAAGAGAAGTAAATATGGATATGGAACTGGTTAAGGGGAAATTAGCTCAGTTGTCCGATAGTATTGATTTGAATACCTGGAGACGTAATAGAGCTGAATCCAAGTATCAGGAAGTTCTGAAAACTTTAACCCTTAAAGAAGCAGAGTTTAAGTCTGTAGTTAGAGGTATATGTTTGAGTTATATGCTTGTTTTATTGAAGGTGTTGTATGGTTTATCTGATATTCATTCTGATTTTCAGTGCTAGAAAAGAAGTTTAATGAAGCCAATGGTCGAGCAACAGTAGCAGGAGCCGAACTTAACATTGCAAACAACACGATAGCAAACATTACTGTAGAGCTGAAGACTTCAGAGAAAAATGTGGCCCTGATACAATCAAGCTTCGGGATTTACAATCTCAGCTGAGTGCTCAAGAACAAGAAATTATAAAAGTACAATCAAGATCTGATGAGCTATTAAAGGAATTAAATGCTGAAAAGGAGAAAGTAGAGAAGGATCAGCAAAAGATTAAAGATCTTCAATCAGAAATTAATTACAGGCACGCTTAAATTGTCTGGGTGAGACAGGATGCCAAGGCAAAAATTGCAATGTCATTCAATTCTGCCTTGGATCGTGCTCAAGCCGATCCTTCTGTGTTGAATGGTCGTGCTGCCGTTCCAGTGGTTCCTCCTCAACCACCCCGACGGTCTAACCCTGAAGCGTAGTTGTACTTGCTTTTGGCTTTAATGTTCTTAGCTTCATCTTTTGATATTCTGTTCTTGTGTCCCGATCCTTTATTATTTTGAAGCTTGACTTATTATCGTTGAAAACGTCATTTTGCGATCTTTCACTTTTTACTGGATTGTGCTCTGAATATTGTTCCTGCACAAAATATGATATTTATAAAGTCTTTAGGTTAATCATATTGTTTCATGAGTACAATGGATTGAAGTGTATATACCTCAAAACATATAATTCGAGATCCCACACATACGAAACAAACCCGGGCCAGGGGTAAGATACATGGTTGGTCCCGAACGTACTCTGAAAATGATAACCATAAGTTAGGCATTCCCTCTTTATTAGAACTTTTGAATTATTTAAATTCTAATAGGACATTTACCTCTTTGGCATTAAGATTGAATTTTGATTATGTCGCCAATCGGAGCGTTTTCCAGAATATGATGTTCCTGGATTTGAATTTTGATTATGTCGCCAATCGGAGCGTTTTCCAGAATAAGATGTTCCTGGATTTGAATTTTATTGTAAGTATAAACTTACAAAGAATTTTATTGTGAAATAAGGATTGAATAAAAATTTAAAATACCTGTGTTGGCCTCCTAAGTTGTGCTATTATTTATGGATAATAAAGCTTTAAGTATTGTACATTCCAAGGATGTTGTAAGGTGTCTCCTTGCATATTTCGGAGATAGTACGATCCTTGTCCCGCTGATGCGTGTATTATATATGGACCGTCCCGAGTTGGTGCGAACTTTCCAGCACTTTTGTCCCGATGCTATTCTGGGATTTGCCGTAAAACATATTGTCCTTGGACAAAGTTTCGGGACTTGACCCTTTTGTGATAATCCCGTGCCAACCTTCTTTGATAGTTCTCCATTTTTTGGAGTGCCACTTCCCGCTTTTCTTCTAAATCATCCAACTTTTGTAACATTAGATCTGTATTTAAATTTTTCTCCCATGCTTCTGTTCTTGTCGTGGGTAGAATGACTTCAGTTGGTATGACTGCTTCTGCACCATATGCGAGAAGGAAAGGTGACTCTCCAGTGGATTCTTTTCTTGTGGTGCGATACGCCCATAATGTATTATGCAATTGTTCACACCAACGTTTGTGATATCCATCCAATGTCTTCTTCAGATTTATTGCAATTGTTTTATTTGTGGATTCGGCTTGTCCATTACTTTGGGGATAGAATGATGTGGATTTGTATTGTTGAATATTATATGTTTCAAACAACATATCGATGTTCTTTCCTTGAAATTGTTGTCCATTATCAGAAATTATGGCTGCTGGGATTCCAAATCTACATATGATATTTTCAAATAAAACTGTGAACACATCGGAATCTCTGATCCGAGCTAATGCTTTAGCTTCTACCCACTTGGTGAAATAATCGGTAGCCACTATTAAATATTTTCTCTTTTTGGTTCCCTCAACTAACGGACCAACAATATCGACCCCCCATTTTGCGAATGGCCACGGACTGAGTATAGAATTTAGCTCTGTGGCAGGTGCTTTGATCTTCTTTGCAAATCGTTGGCATTCTTCATACCTTCGTACCATATTGTCTGAGTCCTTTTGCATGGATATCCAATAATAGCCTTGGGTTTTGGCTTTTAATGCAAGTGATCGTTTTCCACTGTGGTTTCCCGCATCCCCATAATGTATTTCTTTGAGTATCCTAATTCCTTCGTTTTGTGATAGGCATCGGGATAATGGCCCGAGAAATGATTTTCGATACAAAATTCCATCCCGAAGTTGGTAATTATCTGATTTGAGTTGAATTTTTCTTGCTTCTTGAGAATTGGTAGGTAATATGTTATCTTGTAAGTATTGATGGATCGGAATCCTCCGCTCTGATTGACTTGACTGATCACCTATTTGTTGAGGCATAGATGGAGCATTTTGTATCGCGGGATCATTAATTTCTTCTGTCACATTTTCTTCTATGTTATGAAGTGTTCTTATCTGGATGGATGGTTCATATATCCTTCCGACTTTTATTGCCGTGATATTAGGGTCGTTCACCATGGAGGAAATGAATGCCAAAGCATCAGCATGTCGGTTTTTTTCTCGGGATAGATGCCGAAAAGTAATGTTCGGGATTTGGTTTGCTAGAATTTGAACAAAATCTTTATATTGTGCTAAATCTGCATCAAGCGTTTGATATTTTAATTCAACCTGTCGAATTACTAACTGTGAATCACTTGTAAGTCGAACATTGTTGATTCCTAGTTCAATGATGAGTTTTAGAGCATGAACCACAGCTTCATATTCTACTATGTTATTTGTATGCTCTTCAAATTCAAGACGAAATGAATGTGTCATTCGCTCTCTCATTGCCGCAGTAATCACAATGTCAATTCCTGCTCTTTCTTTGTTTCGGGACCCATCAACAAAGACTTCCCACCTTTGAGAGTTTGCTGAGTTCAAAATATCTTGCGGGTCCTCTTCCTCGCATCCTGGTAATCCATCACTACACTAATTGCATTTTCCGTTGCCGCTGTACACAAAGTTAATATCTCTTCTGGTTCCGGTTTCTGTAATGCTGGCAATGTAGCTAGATGCTTTTTTATGCTTTGGAAAGCTTGTTCACATTGATCGTTCCATTCAAATTTATTTTTCTTCTTGAGTATTTCAAAGAAGGGTTTGCACCGCTCTGATGATCTGGCAATAAATCTGCTTAAAGCAGCCAGACATCCATTTAATTTCTGTACACTTTTAATACTGCTGGGTGATGGCATATCTGTTATTGCTTGGATCTTTGCTGGATCAACTTCAATTCCATTTTTTGTAACCAAATAACCCAAGAAACGCCCCGATGTAACACCAAAAGTGCACTTCTCCGGGTTAACTTTCATCTTGTATTTTCGTAATGCACCAAAGATTTCAGCGAGGTCTTGTAGATGGTTAATAGATAATTTTCTTTTTACCAACATATCATCCACATAAACTTCTAATATTTGTCTGATCCATGGTTTAAAAATTGCATCAACCAATCGTTGATATGTTGCTCCCGCGTTTCTTAACCCAAACGGCATCCTGGTATAGCAATACAATCCCCGATGAGTGAAGGACGCTGTGTGCTCCTGATCTGCTTCAGCAAGTGCAATTTGGTTATATCCCGATTGACCATCCATAAAAGATAATGCTTCATGGCCTACAGCATCTACCAACTGATCAATATTAGGAAGTGGATAGCAATCTTTTGGGCATGCTTTATTTAAGTTGGTGAAGTCTATGCAAATTCTTACTCCACCTTTCTTTTTCGGAACGATCACCATGTTAGAAATCCATGTTGGATATCGCACTTCTCGAATGAATCCTGCACTTAGAAGCTTTGCTAATTCCTTTTCAACTGGATCGTGATACTCCGGTGCAACCTTGCATATCCGTTGTCGAAATGGTATAGCATCGAGACAAGTTTGTAATTCGTGTTGTACGATGCTCGGATCTATCCCGGGCATATCCTCCATTTTCCATGCAAATATATCTACAAAATCACGAAGTAACTTGATTAAACTTTGCTCCATGTCTTCTTTCATCAATGTTCCAATTCGCACTTGCTTAGGCCATTCTGAAGTTCCAATATTTACAATTTTAGTTTCTTCTATAGAAGTGAAAATTGGTTTTGGATTCCCGATCGAAGTTGGAGTTCCCTTTAATTGCTATGAGGGTCCTTCGAACTGCTGACTTGTTGAATTTTCTTGACTCTTGCTGCTTTCTCCTAACTCATTTGCTGACTTTTGTTCGATGTTCCTTTTCAAATACTGATTGATTTCATCTTCCTTTGCTTCGGTCCTATGATTTTTCTTCCTTTCACGCTGTTGTTGTTCCTGCTCTTCATGCATTCTTACCTCCGTCATTATACAAAACTTAGCATCATCTTGATCTCCTTTGATCTCCATTTCGCCTTGTGGTGTTGGAAATCGTAAATATTGATGATAAGTGGAAATTACACCCTTTAAATGGTGCACCCAACGTCTCCCAATTTTTGCATTGTACAGAGATGGAACATCAACTACACTGAATCTTGTTAAAATATTGATCGGTCCAACTGATACTTACAAGTCTATATCTCCTTCTGGTCTTGAGGCCATTCCATTGAATCCATAAATTACGTACCAGGATGGGAGTAATTGATCTTTTGTGAGTGCCATTTTGCAAAATGTGTCATGAAATAAAACGTTCAATGAGCTGCCCCCATCCATAAGAATTTTTCTAACATTCCATCCTGACATTGGAAACGTGAGGACTAAAGGATCATTGTGCATCTCAATTTCTTGATTTACTTCCCGTGCTGAGAAAGTTAAAGGAGATGCCATCCAGTCTTCCCAGGCTTCCGTTATCCTTCCCGATACCTTAAAAATTTCATGATTTCAAATCCTTTTACACAACTTTTTATTAATTGCAGCATTCATATCTGTATCTCGTTTTTCTGAGAATGATATCATATTAATGGTGTGTTCGTTATACGGAATATGCACTGCTTTGCCTTTGTCGGGTCTGGCTATTGGTTCGGTCCTTTGAATATATTCTTTTAACTCTCCTGCATCTATCATTTTTTGTACCAGCATAATAAAATTCCTTCAATTTTCTGTTGCGTGTCCTTTATAACAGTGGTACTCACAATAATCTTTTGATCGTTGCGTTAACTCAGGCTGATTGCCTTTCGATGATGGCCATTAAAAATCTGGTTTAGCTTTTATGATTTCAAATAATTCAGTATATGAGATATTGAGTTTTGTAAACACTCTTTCTTGAAATCGTTGCACAAAAGTTTTATTATCCCCTTGCCGTGGGCGCTTTGATTCATTTGGTTCTGATTTATGAGGAATTTCTTTTTTTGTTCTGGTGATACCTCAATTGAATTTGTCCTTTTAATGTTTCCCAGATCTCGTGAACTGCTTCTTGGACCTTGTTCCTGGACATCTTGCAATCTTGCACATGTTTCTATTATCTCTCTGAGCTGTCCCTCGGTCTTGGGATTATTACGATGAATTTCAATAAAAAGTTGACATCTCCGGTCAGCGATTCCCCACTTGTAATGATTTATTGCTGTACTTGAGTCAACATATCCAATTGCTTGACAAACCGTATGCCATCGTGTTGTATAAGACCGGATCGTTTCTTCTGGCCACGATGTGAGGGAATACAATCTATCTATTCCCGAATCAACGGGTTTTTTGTACATATGAGCTTCAAGAAATTTCCTCACTAATTGTGAATAGCATTCAATGGAACTCTCTGGCAATCTATCATACCATAGCAATGCTGAACCTGTTAAACTTGAGGGGAAACATCGGCACATAATTGCTTCATGTCCATCCCATCGTGACATCACTCGATTGTAATACTTTAAATGTGAGGTCGGGTCCTTTGTACCATCATAACATTCAAATACAGGGATACTGTACTCTCTTGGCAATGGAACATTCGTCAACCGTTGAGCCAGCGGTGTGCGCTTATCCTCTTTCAATACTTCTTCTATTCTCCCCCTTTTTTATTTTTTAGTCCTTTTATTTTTTCATTTGCTCCATCGCTTCCATACACCTTTGCCATTGTGTACGTTGAATTTCTTGATTTTCTCGCTGTCTCCTGGCTCGTGATGATGATCCTACTAATACCATCCTCTGATCCTGATTTTCTCTTTCGTTTCTAGGTGCACGCCTTCCGGAAATTGTTTCTGGACTTTGTGATCCAGTTGCAGCCTGTCTCTGTTCATGTCGAATTGCATTTTTTAAAACTTGATTTTCTCTGGTTAATAATTCAATTTTATCATGACTGGCCCTCTGTTCTCTTCTTATTTCATTCATTTCTCTCATCAGATTTTGAAGATAATTTACATCATTTCCTGAGTTCTCATGATGTGACAGCTGATTTTGTGATAAGGCATTTGGTGTTAACTCATGGATAGGTGAATGATTTCCACATCACGCTGTTGTTGTTCTGGATCACTCTCAACTTCCCTTTGTCTGAAACTTTGCATATCGTTACTGTCTTGATTCGCAGAGCCTGCTTCTTGAGACATTTTTCTTCTGGATTTGGTGATAATTTGCTTTCTCCTCTTGATTTCTAATAATCTTTCAAAAGTTAGCCAAATAATCTTTCAACAGATTATTAAAAAGGAAAGTGACAGAAACTAGCTTTATGATTTTCTAAGAATATGTTTTATGATCAAACATTTAAACAGACCCATTTAAACTTAAAAATCTTTTTCTTTCCAATGAGATACCATTTCCATTTTTTCAAATTAAATAAAGGTAATTATGTGATATTAATAATAGAAAAATTCATTTTTCAACAACAGGTAGGATAAATCCTTTAACCCAGTCCCTGTTTCTAGCGCCAAATTGTTTATGTCAATTTTCCCATTGACATTAACAACTAATGATTTAATAATTATACAATAAACATAAAATTTTAACTAATGAACTGATACACAGAATTCTCTTTAAGAACAATGATTTGATAAACATTTTAACAATCTATTCATTTACAGATCATAAATCTGATCAAAACTACAGTTACAAATCCACCATCTTTAAAAAGCAAGAAAATAAATCATGAGTGTCCTATCTTTTTGATCTATCATCCACAGTACATACCTAATAATCTTTCTCCTTATGCTTTGATAAATCTTCCTTAGCCTTTTTTCTCTTTGATTTTCCGACCCCCTCTTCGTTGAATGTTCTCTTCTATTTATAGATTTATTAGTGGGTCCCTCTTGTCCCGATACCCTCTATCGTTCTCCTTATTATATTAGGATCTGGACGTTTATAAGATTGACAGGTCATGCCTTTTTCTTTTTGGTCCATTACCTTGTATGGTTTACACGTGGTCCTCGATCCTTGAGAATCAGCTTTGTCCCAATCATACGTGTCATTCGTATGATAAAAGTAATTATCGCCTTACTTTCCCGCTCCATGTTCATCATTATTCTTACTTTCCCACTCCATGCTCATCATTACTCCTACTTTCCCGTTCGATACGCATTTAATGCTATCTGTTTCGATCAGTGTGATGTTACTTTCCCGATCTTAGGTGTCGATCATGCAGAGATTTTCTCAGTCATTCACATATGTCCCGTTTCGATCCTTCGATACGGCTTTGATTGTGTGCTTCTCATTCTTCTTAATTTCATTGTTCCCTTCTTAATCGCCTTACACGTGTCGCTCTTCTTTTATTTCCCAACATCTTGCCCCCTTCTTCTTCTTTTTTCAAAAACTTTTAACGGTCGATCCAAGGTCTTGAAAAAAGTAGAAGAAAAATTATTACTCCCTGCTTTTCCATTACTTCTTTTCACACGTTATGCGAACTTTTCAGAAGCAGTAACTTTTATTATCACGTTTGTGTCAGTTACTCCTTTTTTCGAGGAAATCAAATCTTTGCCTTAACTAATGCCTTTCCAAATTGTGACGGTTTCTATTCTTTGCTTTAAATACGATGCAGTCTTTTTCACTTTTGTTTTTACCTCTTAAAGTTGCTGCTCTTTGTCTTCCTTGAAATTTTCAAGTACTTTCGTTCTCCCAACTGTTC
>JAJJMC010001794.1:1661825-1690387 GCA_023531435.1 Papaver californicum | reverse complement strand
GCAGCCCTAGAGATCAATTCAGTCAATTTCCGGCCACCTCTGTTACCCCCGACTACCTGCTGCTGCTGCTCCGGTGTCGTGTTCTTCATCCACCATCACCGAAGAAGACAACCCTGCAACATCTGTATTCGTTGCATATTCAGTGTTGCATCTTGCTCCTGTTGCCTTAGATTTTAAACACTCCTGTTGCTTAAAGCTATTTGCAACGGCTGAACCATCTCCTGTTACACTTATAATCGCTATTGTTCAGCCGTTACACCATTATTCAACCTTGTAATCGACTTTTTGAGCAATGAAAAGATATTATGAGCAAGTTTTCTTCACCATGAGCTAAGTTTATTTACTGGGATGATGGAGGAGGTTTTTCTTTCAATTTTATGTGGTAAGTCTATTTTTAATTAGTTATTTATAATTCTTTACTTGTTAAAATTGCATAGTTTCGAAATAGAAAAACGGTTTTCTTTCAGCAGTTGTGCTTTTATTTGATGGATCATGCTGGGTTGACGACCATTGATGTTCCATGCTTGTGATTTACCTCTGCTTGTTTGCATAAAAACCTATTTTGGCAATATTTGAGCATTAATCTATTTAAAAAGAATTACCCGATTAATCACATAGTTGTTAGGAATAACTGAATCCTGATTCCTGGTTTTCTCCAATATTTTCTAAAAATCATCTCTAGTTTATTTTCCTGATTTTTTATTAGTTTAGATTAAATCCATTATTTTCTAAAATCATTACCTTCACAAGTTCGAGAATCGAACACTTTATTTACCACTTTTAAAACTACATCAATTTTTGGCGCCGCCGACGCGGACTTGTTTTTAGGTTTAGGGTTTTAGATTTATTTTTTGTTTTATTTTTAGTTTTATTATTTTACTTTGTTCTATTTTACGTTTCTTTTGGTATTTCTCTTTTTGCTACAGGTTGAATTTTGGATCGAAAGGGAGTAAGCCAAAGTTTTGGAATTAAAGCTAAAGACTTGGAGTTAAAGGGAAAAACTTAAAGAACGAAAAAGAAGATCGGAGATTTTATTTTTCTTAATTATATTTTTAGTTTATTTTAATTAGTTTTAATTCGTTTAGAAAATTGTATTAGGGTTTTATTATTTCTGTAATTTTTCTTTTATTTTCGGACACTTTTTGGACTTTGTTTTGGACATTTTTGGACATTTTATTATTTTTAAAAAACCCTACGGAAGGGTAGTTTTAAATATCAAACTGTGTGCAGGGAAGGACGACAATTACGATATTGTCTCGGCCCCTCGGGTTCGCACACTATTGAAAAGGATATTAGTGGCCCGAGTCGACTTCAAAGGTTCATCGCCCGTCTGGTACGGGAGGTAAACTTCGACCAACCCACGAATCTCCTGTCAGTGGGTTTTCTGGACGCCTTTGTATGCATATATGCTGAAGACTGAATACGGACTTTAATTTTTGCATAGTAAAGGGCAAGGCCTGGCCATATAAGATAAGGTTTCGGATTTCATCATCGTCTCCTTCTTGCCCGCCTTAGGAAAACGAAACCTACGCGAACCTAAAACCTTAAAATTTTGACTAGAAAGAGACCTATAGGGTATCGAGCTTATTGGAAAATCGTTGAAAAGGACTGTACTGGTTACTTTATTAGCCTAACTCGAAGTTCAAGAAGATTATTTTAAGTTGATTAGAGCCGCCTTGTAACCCAGGGAAAAGTGCCAAAGAGACAGGGTTATCAAAGCTCCTTAAAGCTTATCCTGTTTCTCTTCGACTTAATCTAATTCGGATCGTTCTAAGAGGTTTGCTAAAATTGTAACCAGTTGCCTTTTGAAAGAATAGAAGCTGGTCTAGAAACAATCTAAGTGGAACTATCATGCTTGTTGTTTGCTAGATTTAGGTTTGATTTGGTTGAGTCAGGGCACGATTGTGTTTGATTAATTTCTTGTTAGGATTTAATTTTTACATGCCAAGAACGCCCTTAAGGCGAACTTGGGATAGAGACCCTCAAGGTAGGTTAATTAGTGGAAGACTTGTAGTTCACCTTAACCTTGAGAAGCCAACTGAGAGTGAACTAGTCACTCTCGAGACCGTGTCAGCAATGACATCTCTGAAGGATTTGTTGAATCCGACCCGGACCTCACGTCCATCTTGCATTAAGTTAGCCGCTACTGAAGCGAGCTACGAACTGAAACCCAGAATCATCCAGATGCTTCCATTATTCTTAGGGAAAGAAAACGAAAATCCCTATTCATGTTAGGGAATTCGAGGAAATATGTAGCACAGTCAGGATTAGAGACTTGAGTGACGAGTCTATTAAACTTAGACTATTTCCCTTTTCACTAAGAGACAAAGCCAAGTCGTGGCTATACAGCTTGGCTCCTCAGTCAGTTGAAACCTATGCCCAACTTACTTCAGCTTTTATTCAAAAATTCTTCCCTAGGAACAAAATTTCGTCTGTTAGGCAGAAAATATGCACGTTTTCCCAGCTAGAGGGAGAGTCTCTGTATGTTTATGTAGAAAGGTTCAATGACTTATTGTCCCAATGCCCAGACCACGGTATAGAGGAGTTAAGGCTAGTTCAGATCCTCTATGAGGGTTTGGACTACGCATCTATAACCTTGGTCGAGTCTTTGTCAACCGGAGGGTTCGACAGTAAGACTCCTGCTGAGGCGATGAAACTTCTGAGTGACATCGCCGAGAAGACCCAGCAGTGGGAGAGCAGTAGGGAGCCAAAAAGAACAATTCTTCTAGGAAGAGGAAATGTTAATAGGGTAGAAGGATCTTTTGATCCAAAGGCCCAAATAGAAGCCTTATCTAGAAGGCTAGAACTGGTCGAAATAAATCAAGCTAGTAGTTCTGAGCCCAACCAATTCGAAGCGCAGGCTTTTTCTCTTTATGATAACACTAGATTTGATAACCATAGAAAGTTCGACCCATATTCGGAATCTTATAACCCTGGCTGGAGAAACCACCCGAACCTTTCCTGGTCGAAAGGCCAGGCTCAAGGTCAGTTTAGTAATGCTAAAGGTCCTCCAGGCTTCAGTTATAAGAATTCGGCTGGTCCAACTCAGCCCAGCAATGACGAGAAGTATGAGCAGAGATTCCAGAGCATAGAAAGAGCTATTTTTAGTTTACAAACCTCAGTTAGTGACATTGCTGCGGCTCTGAGAGAGCGAGCACCTGGTAGGTTCCCTAGTCAACCCGAACCCAATCCTAGAGGAGTCAATGAAATGTCGACTGGGGAGAAATCATCCAGTCACGTGAATGCAATTACGACCCTCAGGAATGGTAAGGTAGTGGATAACAAGGTAACTAGGCCCGTTAGTGAACAAACTGTAGTTCATCCTGACCCAATAGTTGAAGAGACTGATAAAGTCTCTGACGAGCCTGAGGCAACCCCTCAGAGAACCGATTTCATGCCTAGAGCCCCATACCCAAGGTTGTTAGCACCTACTAGGAAGGAATCCAATTTTAATGAAATAATGGAAGTTTTTAAGAAAGTCACGATCAACCTTCCATTATTAGATGTAATTAGGCAGATTCCTGCTTATTCCAAGTTTCTTAAGGACATGTGTACGCGAAAGCGGAAACTTAGCGTACATAAGAAAGCTTTTCTAGCTAGTCATGTAAGTTCAATTATACAGGGTAGTACGGCCCTTAAGTACAAAGACCCAGGTTCCCCAACCATAGCTTGCACAATAGGAAACTACCGGGTAGAAAGAGCCTTACTCGATTTAGGAGCCAGTGTGAACTTACTGTCGTACCATGTGTACCTCCATCTAGGACTAGGCGATTTCAAACCGACTCAGATGACTTTGCAGTTAGCTGATAGGTCTGTGAAAATTCCTCGTGGTGTCATAGAGGATGTTTTGATTGAAGTGGATAAATTTATTTATCCAGTGGACTTTGTTGTGCTTGATACCAGACCTGTGCCTGATCCAGAGAATCATATACCGGTTATACTAGGTCGTCCTTTCTTAGCAACATCTAATGCGATCATTAACTGTCGTAACGGTGTTATGAACTTGTCTTTTGGTAACATGACTATTCAGCTGAATATCTTCAACATTAATAATCAACCACCTGAGCTAGATGACCCCACCTTAGAAACCGTCAACATGATAGAGACCCCAGTTCAGGAGTCATTACCAAACACTTTGATAGAAGTCCGTTAGAAAAATGTCTAGCCCACTTTGGATTAGAGTTTGATGAGTTAGGCCCATCAGAGACCTTACCTGTGATTGTAGCTTCAGATTTGGATAGTGACCAAGAGAATAGGCTAGTAACCGTGCTTCAGGACAATAAGAAATTTTTAGGATGGACCATAGCAGATATTAAGGGAATTAGCCCAACAGTTTGTATGCACCAGATCCATTCAGAGGAGGAATCCAAACCGTCTAGGGAGATGCAGCGTAGGCTCGACCCATTAGAAGATCCATTAGAGAAATGCCTATCCAACTATAGAATTGATGGTGATAATGATAGTGTTATTAATGAAGTGAGCACTTTGTTAGGTTCTGCACCACCGGATTGTAATTTAGAAGAAGCAATTGACTATTTTCGAGAATCTGACGATCCGGAAAAAGGGAAATTGTTATTAGTGTATCTAGAGACACTGAAAACTCTAAGTTTGGGGGTGACTATCATTCCCCATGTGATGTACCATTAACTCTTAGACAGGTCCCTAGCTTGGGACCTGACATATGCACCTTTGCCATTGTACAAGATCATCTTCGAGCTAGATCCACTGATCCTCCTGTTCAGAAAGAAGCTCAGTTGCCAAAAACCCATCCTCTGGTCGATGTGGTTTACCTAGATAGGGATCAAAGTGTGTTCAGATTGTTTATCTTCGTAGCTTGCTGTTGTTTCCTTTTACTGTGGATAACACTATTTGATTCAGATGACCCACAATTGTTCCGATTATTGCTATATGATTTAAGGAGGTAACCTATGCTTATGCGACACGGTAATATCTTTCCCTAACTCCTTTTCGTGCAGTGGTACAGTTTCTCATTATCATCTTTAGAAACATTGAGGACACTGTTTAATTTAAGTTTGGGGGTATTGGGAGACTTTTTAAGATTAATAAGATTTGGAATTTAGAAGCATGTGAACAATTCAGGGTGACACTAACCACTCTAGGTAGATGGAAACTTAGCCATTTTGCTATAGGAATTGGTGTGCCCAGCTAGATGGTCTATTCATAAAGGAGACAGAGTTCAGGTGTTAGAAATAACATGATAGTTGTCACCACCACATCACGTTCTGTTTTATTATTTGCAATTTCGTGTTTCTCTGAGAGTATTGGTGGGTCCTAGCATCGACATGTTAATTAGCGTTGGAATGACATTTAGTGTGTTGAGATCATGCCCCACATGAATAATATGTTAGTATTTTAGAGTTATGTGTGTGGTCCCCCTGTCTCCGTCGCCTAAGCAAGCGTGAAATGCAGGATCCATGGGAACACACATGTATTAGGTGTCAGAAGAAAAAAAAAATCAAAAAAAAAAAAAATCGAAAAAAGTTAGAAAAAAAATTGAGACAAAATAGTATTTGGTATTTTAAAGTTCTCCCTGTCTCCGTCGCATAAGCAAGCGTGGAACGCAGGATCCATGGGAACTTGTAAATATTTTAGTTATTAGTAACCGTTGAAAATAAATGGGGAGTATCTCGACACACTAGGTTTCATCTCGGTACTGACCTTCAGACAGATATGGGACACATCATTCGCCTTGGTCAACATTTGCGATCTTATACAGTCTACGTTCATCTTCTAAGTCTTTTCATGTGATGGGTGGTTAGATAACTGTCTGAGTAGAACTCTGTTGTCTTAGATATGAATTTTAGTATGCTTGAGTTAACACTCGTGTACAGTGATTGGATCCATAAAGGGTAATGGTCCCTATCACCGTGCACAATGAAGATATCCATAAAAACTTCGATAATGTTTTCAACGTAATCTGAAAAGATACTTAACATACATCTTTGGAAGGTAGCGGGTGAGTTACACAAACCAAAAGGCATCTTCCTGTATGCAAATGTCCCAAAAGGACAAGTAAAAGTGGTCTTCTCTTGATCCTCAGGTGCTATAACAATTTGATTGTAACCTCAATAACCATCAAGAAAACAATAATAAGAATGTCCTGACAATCTTTCCAACATCTGATCCATAAAAGGTAAAGGAAAGTGATCTTTTCTAGTGGTGGAATTAAGCTTTCGATAATCAATACAAACTCCCCAACTGGTTTTTACTCGAGTTGGGACAAGTTCATTGTCTGTATTCTGCACCACTGTAACACCTGACTTCTTTGGTACAACTTATACCGGGCTCACCCACTTGCTATCAGAAATGGGGTAGATAACTCCCACATCTAATAACTTGAGTATCTTTTTCTTTACTACTTCCATCATTGGAGGATTCAAACGACGTTGAGTTTTCCTTGTATGATTTGTTCCCTCCTCAAGTAGTATTTTATTCATACACGTAGAAGGGCTTATTCCCTTGATATCAGCAATTGTCCATCCTATGGCCGATTCATACTCCTTCAACACCCGACGAAGTCTTTGTTCTTGCAATTTAGTTAATTCTTTAGAAACTATTACCCGCAACTCCTTATTATCACCCAAATACATATATTTTAGGTGATCAGAAAGAGGCTTAAGTTCTAGTTTAGGAGCCTGCAAGACAGGCGACAACAATTTTTCATTAGTGCATGGTAAAGAGATAAATGAAATATCATGAATTGGTGGGCATTGTTGTAAATAATTGAGTTCACGTATAGTTTCCTCAAATTCATCCCCTAATTTAAGCTCAGTTCTTGGATCTGGAAGATTTTTAAAACCTACACTTTTCGTGATAATAGCCTCCAATGGATCATTATTCCCCAAATCAAACATCTGTTGAGCCAAAGAGTCAATAACATCAATAGAGAAATAGGAATGTACATCACTAGGGTATCACATCGCCATATAAATGTTGAAACGTATTATTTCTCCATCGAATTCCATTGTCAATGTTCCACTATAGACATCAATTTTTGTTCGTTCGCATGAATGGACGTCCCAGTAGAAACGGTATAGACGAATCAGTTGATGCATCTGTTATCTCCTGTACACAGAAATTTGCTGGAAAAACTAGCTGATTAACCCGTACAAGCACATCTTCAAAAATACCTCGAGGGTATACATTAGAACGGTCAACTAGTTGTAAAACAATTCCAGTTTCTTTCAAAGGTCCTAAATTAAGAGATTCATATATAGATGCAGGCATAACATTTACTGATGCTCCTAAATCAAGCATATCCTTATTAAACGTCGTGTTACCAATAAAAATAGGAATATCAAAACTACCGGGATCTTTACATTTGAGTGGGAGTTTCTTTTGCAAGATAGCCGAAACAATCTCCCCCACTCTCATTACCTCATTGCCGGTTAATCTTTGTTTATTGGTGCATAAGTCCTTTAGAATTCTCGCATACTTGGGGACTTGTTTAATCGCATCTATGAGTGGAATATTCACATGAATCTTCTTGAAAATGTCTAGGATATCCTTATCTTGTTCTGCCTTTTTCGAGTTAGCAAACCTGCGAGGAAAAGGTAAAGGAGGAACATAAGTAGAAACAGGAGGTTTAGAGTTTTCTTTAGGTACCTCATTGGGTTGGGAAGAGTCAGTAATCTCTTTTTCCAAGACCGGCCCCTTAGGGTCTTTTTTTTCTTAGCTTCCTCTGGTTGCACGGTTTGTGACCAATTCTCAATGTCACGTCGTTGACATTTTCTATTGGATTAATAGGTTGAGAAGGGAGTTTCCCACTATTCTGTGCCTTCAGATGATTAATCTCAGTTTCCATAGTACCCACTTGCGTTTGTAATTCTCTGATTGCTTCTCATTTGTCTGCTGATTTTTCTGTATCAACGTCGTTATATTCTTCATCATAGAGAGCATCTCCGATGATTCTGAATTTTGAGCTTGTTGTGGAGGTTGTACTTGTTGTTGTAACCCATTTTGGTGATTGAAAACCGGCCTCGGCGCTGGAACTTGCTTATTCGCATAACCGAAATTTGGATGATCTCTTCATCCTGGATTATAAGTATTGGAATAAGGATCATACCGCTGTCTCTGCTGATTTGGGAATACTGCATTCACTTGTTCGGCTTCGTCTTCATAAGATGGAATGATCACTGCTGCCATTTGTTGCATCATCTTCTCCATATTACCCATTCCATGCTCTAAGTGCGGTGAAGAAGTAACCTCATTAACCCTCTTGACGAGTGACTCTGACCCACGACCTGAGAATTGTTGAGAGTTTGCTGCCATGTTCTCAATTAACTTTCTAGCTTGGGATACTGTTTTGTTCACTAATATACCACCACCTGCATCTTCGAGAAGATTTTGTCACTTTCTTGAAGACCATCATATAAGTACTGGATTATCAATACATCATTGAATTGATGATGTGGACAGCTAGTGACCAATCTCTTGTAACGTTCCCAAAATTCATACAATGTTTCTCCTGCCATCTGCTTAATGCCACAAATATCTTTACGAATCTGAGTTGCCTTTGATGCATAAAAGTATCTCTCTAAAAAGAGTTTCTTCCGACCATTCCAAGTTGTAACACTACCAGAAGGTTATACTACCTTAGCAGTATCCATTAGGGAGAATGGAAAATCTCGTAACATGGCTCCATCAACATCAGTTTGGCTATGATTATGTTACAGAAATCCATCAAATGTTTATTCGAATCTTCATTAGTCATCCCGTGAAACTTTGGAAGTTCTCGAATCAACCCTGGCTTGATCTCAAAAGTAGATGTCGTTTGAATACACCTTTGTTGTGTATCCAACTTGTGAGACGCTAAGTCTTTGAGTGTACGATTTGCGTCACCCATTGTTTCTTGTTCTTCCTCTACGTCTGAATCTGCGAACTCACTCGACGATGTACTTGGAGGAAGTGGAGTGTTCACTGCTCGAACGAATTCTTTAAGTAAAGTGCCTGATCGAAGTCGTATACCAATAGGACTTGGTCTACCCTTTCTAAGCATTCGCGAAAGAAATAGTACCTGAAAAACAATTCTTGAAACTAAATTAAAAACTAGAAATAAGAAATCAAAAACAAAATAACAATCCGCTATGCCTCCCCGGAAGCGGCGCTAAAATTTGGTTGTGTTGTCAGCCAACCAAAATAATTCAAGTTCTTACTTCACTAATATAGATTAGAGTATTGTAATAAGAACAAGTTCGTTCCCACAGAGAGGCAGGTGATTGTTAATTAATTTTGATTACTTATGTAAACAGGGGGGGGTTTTGGTTGTGATTATAACTAAATTATACTAAAGCAAAAAGATTAAAACGAATATCAGAGATAAAGAACATTGGTTAAACAATTCATCTTCCATCTTCCAACATGTTATCAACCAAATCATACTCAACATTCATGCACTCTCAATATCAATAACCCTAAAACATCCTATCACAGGCTTACTCCGACAAAACTCTTATTATCACCAAAGGCGCAAGAGCCACTCTTTGAATTCTTTTCAACGAATAACTTGGCGCAAGAGTTATTGAAGTTTAACCCAATGAAAGCAATGGTATTTGTGAGTTGAGGTTATTCTAAGCAATCCGGCGTAAAAGCCACTCGGATTTAACCTAGGTCACGCTTCTACACATATTTGCATGGCAACATCCCGTCGTTAACAACTATGTTATACTACTTGTAACAAGGGTCTTTTGAAAATTCCGGATCTCAAACCCTAGTTTAGCTATAGATGTACATGCATGCTCATCTAATTCGCGACTTAAACAAACAAGCAATCCATCATACAAGGCGTTATAAACGGTAGAACATGAGCGATATTGAATGGATTATGAGCATATGAGAATGATCCATTCAGTTGATAAACATGTTTTCCAACTTAGGACTACATCCCTAACCAATAAGAAAGGTTTAGTTCATTATGGATTTCTCAAAATCCATGGAAAATAAACAAGAAAGCAAGTAAAGCAAACTCTCAGTATTGTGATGATCAATTGCTCTCCAAGCCGTTCTCCTTGTGTTCTTCAAGTGTAAAGATGTCTTCTAATGTCTTGGGTGTCTCTTTATATACTACCCACGAAATTTAGGTTTTTAATGCTTCCGGGACCATGTTTTCCATGTTTTAGAATCCCACCGCTACAAGAAAAACGGGTTTAAGCGATCGAAATCTTAGCAAGAGCTCGGAATTGTAGTCGCTTTAATAGTTAAAGCATCCAATTTGCGATTGCCAGAAGTTTTAGCGGCTATAAACCTGTGTCCACTATTATTTATCCACGAAAAAATATCTTTACTCGCTAGATCCTTTGTTCATGTAATTTATAGCAGCTAAAAAAGTGATCATGTAGCTATTTACTTTGAGGAACAGACTCGTAGCAACATCAAAATAAATTGGTTGCTCTAAATGTTAGCAAGAGCCCAATATTTTAGTCGCTTTAATAGTTTAAGCTACAAAACTTGCAACTGCCAAATAGTTTGGCTTCTTTAAATCTGTGCCAACTATTTTTTAGCCATGACCAGATGTGTTTGATCGCTATATCCTTTTTTCAAGTAATCTATATAGCATCTAGAAAAGTGTTCATCTAGCTCTTTACTTTGAGGCACATACTTGTAGCAACAAAAAATTAATTGGTTGCTCTAAATGTTAGCAAGAGCCCAATATTTTAGTCGCTTTAAGGGTTTAAGCTACAAAACTTGCAACTGCCAAATATTTGGGATGCTTGTGTCAACTATTTTTTAGCCATGGCCAGATGTGTTTGATCACTGGATCCTTTTTTCAAGTAATATATATATATATAGCATCTAGAAAAGTGCTTGTGTAGCTCTTTACTTTGAGGCACATACTCGTAGCAACCAAAAAATGAATTACTTGGTAAAACTCTCCCAGTAACTAAGTTTAAGCCGCCACCACCATTTCAAAAGAGAAGTCAGTTTTTGAAGTAGACATTTGAGATCTTAATTAGTATTAATCCAACATTAGGATTTGTTTAATGGAAACATCAAAACTCGTTCAAATCAATGTTTTGATTCACTATGAGCAAATGTTCGGATGCACAAATTGAGCCAATGTGGTTCTTTGTGAAACTGGCCTTGCTCCGAAATGCGGAAGCCTACTAGTTGGAGATTCAAATAATCTTGCGGAAGATATTGAAACTGGCCTTGCTCCGATTGTAGTCATGTTTTATTTACTCAATGGAGATAACAAACACGACGAAACGAAACTGACAACAATAGAGAAAGAAAGAGGGCGTTGAAGAAATTGTGACAGTGCAAAGAGAGTACTTTATTGTTTATACATACAGTGATACAACCATAATTTTCATTTAAGGAAAATTATCCCAACGACACGACGAATAGTTAAAACGATGACTCAGCAAAAAGAGATTCATGAATCTTATTAACTGATAGTTATTCCTCCTTTGTTTGATCTACTGAGCATTTAACCAAACCTCATTTTCTAACTAAGGAGGTAAAAACATAAATGATGTGCTAGATGACATATATTCTATCACTATAAATTTTCTATACCGGAAAATGGAAAACAATTCATTTAGAATTGACCATCCAAATCAATTTAAGACGTTCCAACCTGAAGAATTTTTCAATCACAATTAACTTTGATTCTATGCAGTAAGTAAAGAGATAGAGTATCAATTAAGTTGTTTCTATAAAATCTGAATAAGTACTCCTCTGGTGTTTGGTCTTTGTTTTGCCACTTTATGTATTGTTAAAACTTAATCCAATGTTGGTCTTTGTGATGCATCTCTCTCTATGTCCCTTGAAGCAACATAAGCTGTTTTTCTCGTGCTCTTCAAGTCATAACTTCCTTCTATTCTCCCATCAACTATCTCAAAAGCACCATCCTGCAAGTTAGGTTTCACCTGCACGCAGATTTTCCAGTTAAAGTTTATTAAAAATATACGATAAAATCGTACAATGCGATCAGCTAAATAAGTTTCAAGCTTTTCTTTTATCGATAAGAACTTGTTTTCCATACTTGCTGAATAAAGAACTCAGTTTATTTGAACCTTTCCTGAATTGAAGAAATTGACACAAGAGCTTCCAAATGAGTGACTTGTTGGGCTGTTCTACTAAACTAAACTGGTACATTCAACTTTGACTAAAATGCCAGCTCCATGTTCCTCGTACATTCAAGTCACAAACTTAAAGTTATGGGATTGTGGTACATCAATAGGGGTAATGCACAATCGAGGGTTTGTAGCTGTTATGGGATTGTGGCACACAGCTACAGGGGTCATACACAATGGGAGTTTCAAATCATAGCAAAACAGAACATCCAAATAAGTAGGAGAGTTTCAAATCATATCAAAAGAGAACATCTCTCTTGTAGCTACATATGAAGCAGCTCCAACTGGGAGAAAACTGTAATGAAGCATATCTACATCTTCAATAGGATACCAATCACATGCGTTACTATAAGAAAAAAACATAAAGGAACAAGATAAAGGCGGATGAATTGGCTTAAATCCAACAAATGCATATAGTCTATTAATAATTAAAAGCAAATGCATCGTATCATAGATTTGAGAAAACTATGTCCAACAAAGTTCATAAAAAAAAACATAAATCAGCTAGAACAGTGGAATACTTGTTTTTAAAGTTCAGATGTCAACATTAGGGTGTAGGCAGCTGAACGATTGCAGAGATAATTATAAAGCCTAATGCAGCTGATTTCTTCCCATGGTTACGAAAGTTAGACCTGCAAAATTTGAATAAGAGAATGAGAAATGCAACAGATACACTCATAAACATCCTCGATGGCTTCCAGAAGCGAAGACGACGTATGGATTCTGTGCACATTCAAGTTGTTCAGGGAAGTGAACACTAATCCAATTCCCCAAATGGCAAACTTTGTGCACATATACAACTGGGATTAAACAATGTCCAATTTTCGTTGGCAACCTTCACATTTTGCAAAAGTGCACAAAGAGTTGTCAACATATTGACAAATGTTTATACAGATGCATAGAAAAACTTATCTTTGAATGTACAATAAAACCCTGTTAAATCAAAGAACACCCATAAGTTAACTACCAAATCAAAGAGAAAAACGTATCTTTGATTTTCAAAATAAAAAAATAAAAAAATAAACCACCATAAGTTAACTACCAAATCAAAGAGAACCCATTACAATAAAATCCAGAGACTTCCCCAATATCGAATTTCAGAAAACTTAAATTTCCCCTATTAAATCAAAATCCACATCGAAATCAAAAAAACTCTAATTGAAACATAATGGAAACTGAGAGATAGTTGAGGGGTGAGGGACCAGAGGGATAAAAAAAACCTAATCAAAAAAGCCCTAATTGATTTTCTTTTTGTTTTAGTTTTTGAGAGATAGGTGTGGGATCAGAGTTTTTTTAGAAGAACTGAAACTGAGAAAGAAAGAGAAAGAGGTTAGATAGTAGTTGTAAAAATGAATTTTGTTCTTGTAATTCAACAAAAATTTGGTAGATGTGTACGAGAACCTAAAAGAATACAACAAGTATCAAAATTACCAGAACCATAAAGAAACACTAATAGGTTTGAGATTGTTTACCTTTCCCTTCATCATTGATTTCAGATATGGGTTTGGTTCATGTTGATAAATAAGGGGTGAGAATTTTGGGTATTTCTGTGAGAGAGAAACAAGGGGTGAGAAATTCTTTAGGATCAAATGAGATATAACGAGAACATATGATCTGACCAAAAGTAGGGGGCGAATCTTGGATTTCAGCCCAAATTTTTGGCGCACACCGAATAGTTTTAAGCGACAATTTTTTATTTCAACCCAAATTATAATAACAATTTTCTATCCGTTGGATGGAGTGGTAATCTGTATGGTTTTGTATTTTTGTATTTATACTCGTGGGATTAAATTCTTTTGGCTTTTTATTGGCCGAATGAAAAACTTAAGGATTATAGTCCTTCTTTATCTTGTGGGTTATACCATTTGGGTAATACCTAGTGAGGTCGAGCGATATTGGATAAGATTGATAGGTTACGGGTAAAAACCGTAAAATTGACTAAGATCGATAGACATTCGGTTAAAATGATGGATAACTGGAGAAACTGATGGAATCCGAGAAAAATCTGTGTGACCTTTTATATGAATCGAGGGATATTATGTGAATCGATTTATAACATATAAAATTGAGTTAGGTCAAAGGATAACAAGTGAAATTGAATGATATCCGTAAATTTGATGGATATTGTCTGAAATTAAGTAAGTCCGGGTGAAACAAATGAATATTAGGTGAAATTGACTAAAATCAATAGACATTCGGTTAAAATAATGGATAACTAGAGAAACCGATGAAATCCAAGAGAAATTGAGTAAGGCCGACCAATATTGGGTTATAAGATCGGCGGATAACAAACAAAATTAAGTGAAGCTGATGGAAATTCGGTTTATATTAACCGGAAACTATATAAACCCATGGAATCCAGGAAAAATCGATTAAGTGAAGGTAATGGAAATTTGGCTTGAATTAATAGGTAACCATATAATTTAACTCATGGAATTCACAGAAGTTGAGTGAGATCGAGCGATATTAGAAAAAATTAATGTATCACGGGTGAAATTGACTAAGATCGAAAAACATTCGGTTAAAATGATAGATAATATGAGAAATTGATAAGTATATCGCATCAACACGAGGAATCCCCACCGGATCTCTAAATATATCACTTCTTGTCATATTATGCTACAGAATAAGTCAGAATCTTCACTGGAACTCCAAATATACCACTTCTTGTCATATTATGCTTAAAAATAAGTCAGAGCCCTCACCAGAACTCTAAAGATACCACATTTTTTCATATTCTGCTTTAGAATAAGTAGGCCTCTTCACCGGAAATCTAAAGATATTGTTCTTGGCATCTTTTGATTAATGACCTTTTCCACTAAGTTGGAATCTTCATAGGAACTCCAGACCTACGGATGTTCCTCATATTATCCTAAATGACCTATTCGTCTAAGTCGAAAACTTCACCGGAACCCTAAACCTACCGATGCTCGTCATAATATCTTTAGCGACCACTTCTCCTAAGTTGGAATCTCCATAGGAACCCTAAATCTACCATCATTGGACTTAAAAACTTCGTTTAATCGAAAGTCAAAGACAATTATCAAATGTATTTTTCATTTCTCTGGTTCATTCTCATATATTAATATCCAAAATTATTATAATTTATATAATACTTTTTAAATTTTGTAATTCGAAGGTTGATAAATAATTTTTTGAGCGGTATTGGATAAGATTAATAGATAACAGGTCAAATTAACTAAGATCAATAGACATTCGGTTAAAATGATGGAAAACTAGAGAAACTGATGAAGTCCGAGAGAAATTGAGTGAGGCCGACCAATATTGGATTATAAGATTGGCGAATAACAAATAAAATTAAGTGAAGCTTTACCGTTTATTATAGTGATCTAAATTTTGCTAAGTGCCACAATTCTTTTATGGCCTCTCCTGTTGCAATTGCACAAGGATTGTAAATGCACAATGATAAATAACAGGTGAAATTGACTAAAATCAATAGACATTCGGTTAAAATGAGGATAACTGGAAAAAACCGATGTAATCTGATTGAATCTGAGTGAGGCGACCGAAATAGGTAAAATTTACGGGTAACAAACAAAATTAAGTGAAGTGGATGGAAATTTAGTTTGTATTAATAGGTAACCATATAATTAAACCCATGAAATTAATAGGTAACCATAAAATTAAACCCATGGATATGCATAGATTTACATATTCGATTCCAAGAAAGATTCATATGAATCTAGATTTCATTCAAATATGCATGGCATTGGGTATGCTTAGAGACATCAGTTGAAAACAACGCAGGTCGGCTGAGATTGATGGATATCAAATTAGTATGAAGTATAATTGTGAATATACCATATAAGAGCACAAACAAGGTTCGAGTTCTCCGACAAGGTCATATAACACTTTTGGTGTAGTATACACGTGAGAAAATAATGTAAATCGATTATGTTTTTTTTCCTAAGGCCATGAAACTGTAGTTCCCTAGAATTGGTGAGAGGCTAAAGGTGAGATCTAGAGTCTCAGTTCGATGAAGATAGTTGATTCTGAGGATTTACCACATCTTGTGGATCTATTAAAAAGTGTGAAATTATCATGGAATTCACAGAAGTTGAGTGAGATCGAGCGATATTAGACAAAATTAATATATCACGGGTGAAATTGTTTAAGCTCGATCAACATTCAGTTAAAATGGTAGATAATATGAGAAATTGATAAGTATATCCCATCAATACGATGAATCCCCACCGGATTTCTAAATATATCATTTCTTGTCATATTATGCTTCAGAATAAGTTAGAATCTTCACCGGAACTCCAAGCTAGCCAAGCACGGAGGACAGTGGTAAAGCAAAGAAGTTCCTTTTCTATATCAGTAGAATCATAAGTCAACTATGACGTTCGTTTATGGAAGATTCATTCATTAAGATTACAAGAACTGTCCATTGGCAGAGCTCTCCAACGTCATATTCTCTAAAGATCTCAGATGAAGAGGGGAGAACTGAGAGAATTAGACAGAAAGGTAGGTTGAAAGGAATCCAATTCAAAGGGGAATTGTCCTCAGTTTGAGTACTGTTTCGAGGTGGGATGGGTCTCCTACTAGAGTACTCTTTCGAATCCAGTTCAAAGGCGGACTTGGTCCCCGCTCGATTTCTTGTCATATTCTGGTTAAAAATAAGCAAAAATCCTCACCAGTTCTCTAAAGATACCACGTTTTTTGTCACCGGAACTCCAAACCTATGGATGTTCATCATATTATCCTAAATGATCTTTTCGTCTAAGTCAAAATCTTACCGGAACCCTAAACCTACCGATGCTCGTCATAATATCCTTAATGACCATTTACCCTAAGTCGGATATCCATCGGAACCCTAAATCTACCATCATTGGACTTAAAAGCTTTGTCTAATCGAAAGTCAAGGACAATTCTCAAATTTATTTTTCATTTCTCTGGTTCATTCTCATATATTAAAATTTATGTATAATTAAAGATTGATATAATATCCAAAAATATTATAATTTATATAATATTTTTTAGATTTTTATAATTCGAAGGTTGATAAATAAATCAAACGTACGAGTTCGTTTTAACATAAAAAGAAACGCACATGTTATTCACACACTTTTCTCAATCCGTACGAGAGTCTCAAACATAATCTCCACTGTTCAAATTTTTTACAATCCGTATAACCAACTTTATCCACCGTTTAAAATAGTTATATAAAAAAACAAAGTAGATTTTTCCGCTTCATTTTCTGCTTCATTTTCCAAATTCTCTCTCTCTCTCGTTTTTCTCCCTAATCCTAACACACTTTCCGCCTTTTTTTCTCCGCCTCCATCTCCATTTCCTTTTCCATTTCTATGCTTCTTTGCTATACTAGATCTCACAGTAACTTAACCAATCTCTCTCTTTTTAAATCTGAGTATGTGGAATCCTTTATTATCCCTCCCTCCCAGTTCAGTTTTCTTTTGGTTTTAATGGAACTTTTAAAGTGAAAAGAAGTTTTTTTTGAAGTGATTTCGTTTTCAAATCGTTGGTCTATTTTGGAAGATGATTTCAAATCGTTTTCCCCTTTTTTTCTACTGAATCGAGATCTCATAAGTCAACCTAGTCTTTCAGAAATCAAATTTATTTTTCCTAAACCCATCTTTAAAAAACAAAACCTAATTTTTCAATAACCCAAATTTCATATTGAATCCTAGAAGTTTGATTTTCTCCTACGTAGTCCCTAGCAAACTTATCTCATTATTCTCTACACAGTTGATTATATACCAGTCCAAGAAAATGAGTTTATGAAAACCCTAATTTCTTCGTTTTTTATTTGTGAGTCTGATTTCTTTTGCATAGTAAAATTTCTGTAAGAAATCTCAATTTTTATGTTTCTTCATTGGATTTTATGGAGTTTAAATAACGGGTTTGGTTCTAAGTTCAGTTTTATGAACTGAGTTTTGCTTCCGGTTAGTACTTTTTACATCTGATTGTATTGATTTTTCTAGGGTTTATTTTGTGTGTATTTTGTTTTGGCTGGGCATAGTAGGATTTAGATCTGAAAGTTGGCGAAGGAAATCAAATGTTGGCCTTACAGTTTCCCTGCTTCAGCTTACTTTCCTGCCTCAGATCAACGGGGCACTGTTACAGGCAGCTTGGTAGTCCGGGATAGGTATGATTCATTTCATCTCATGTCTCCTTTAACCTTTACAAATGCAGCTTAGCTTAACCTGTTCAATCAGTTAAATTCACTTTCCAAGTATTTTTCCAATTAGGTACGTTAACCAGCGTGACATTGCTGGAAATTCTGCTTATGTTGGTTTGGCTCCCCCATGAGATGTTGGATCTTGGCAACTATGTTTATGTTCAACCATGGTTCAATCTACTGAATACATGAAATACAAAGACCCGATCCAGCCACTGAATAATAGGATTAAAGACCTTATGTCTAGAATGACACTCTTGGAAAAGATTGGTCAGATGGCACAGCTTGATCGAAGTGCTGCATCCTTTGAGATTATGAGAGATTATTCAATTGGTAACTAAGACTTTTTAATATTTATACTCTTTTTATTTTGCCTTTTAGCTTAAAACTCTGCGATAGGATTAACATAAAATTTGTGTGTTGACAGGGAGTTTATTGAGTAGTGGAGGCAGTTTGCAGCGTGCTGAAGCTACTGCTGAAGAATAGATTAATATGGTGAATGATTTTCAGAATGGTTCTCTATCCAGTCGTCGCGGAATCCCAATCATCTCTGGGATTGATGCTGTTCATGGCCATAACAATATTTATAAAGCTACTATCTTTCCCCATAATGTTGGGTTAGGATGTGGTAGGTAAGTTTTTTTCTATTTCAGTTTTGTATCAAAAAAAATTAAATGTGTAAGTTATAAAATAAAATAAATTAACTTGCTACACCTACACGGTGCAGGGACCCTGAACTCGTAAAGAGAATTGGTTCAGCAACAGCTCTTGAAGTTAGAGCTACATGAATTCAATATGTTTTTTCCCCATGTATCGCGGTAATTCACTTACTTAATACAAAATCTATTTGCACATATCACGGTAATGCTGAATGCCTACTTATAAAGCTCAATTCTTTTGATGTTTGTGATCATTTTTCCTATTCTCTCTAGGTTTGTAGAGATCCGAGATGGGGTAGATGTTATGAAAGTTACAGCAAAATCCTAAGATTGTTCAGGAAATGACTGAGATTATTCCTGGTTTACAAGGGGATATTCCCGCGGATTCTAGAAAAGGAGTTCCTTATGTTGGTGGGAAGTAAGATTTTATTATGCCTCGTCATGATTTTAATAGTCACCATTGCAAGAAGATTAGTTTTATCTGGTTTGACATGTTGTTTGATTTGGTGTGCTATGTAGTAACAAGGTTGCTGCCTGTGCAAAGCATTTCATGGGTGACGGAGGCACAACAAAGGGTATTAATGAGAACAATACAGTGACTGACTGGCATGGAGTGAGGGTCAGTTTTATAAAGTATTATATGGTACAGGTAATTCTGGCGTTCATAATGTAACTAATTAACTTATGTCTACTGCCTCTGATCCACTTTTTGCTTCAGGGATGGAGTGAAGGTCAGTTTTATAAAGTTCTACTCTATGAGGTTGATGCTATTCACAAGGTAATGTGGTGTCTAGTGTCAAGCAGAAGTAGGACTCTTTTACTGATTTTTGGTTGTTTTTTCCTTCTTCCTTATATTATGGTTTAGAGGCTCATAAAATTTGGTATGTTTTGTGTTTACAGGTTAGTTGTTCAATGGATCTCGAATCTCATCGTTCACAGCTTGTATAGTAACAAAAAAGTATTTCTCCAAGAGCACATCAGGTTTCTTTTGGTTTGCGTTCTGTATTGCACTTGGCACCATTCTTACTCGGGTATGTTTGTGATATCTATTTATCAATTTTGTTTCATGTGTAATGTTTTTTTCAGTTTTCAATGTATTGTGTGTTTTGCGATTCCATAAAAAAACAACAATTGGTTAGACCTTCTAACTAATTTTTCTTACTTATATTATGTAGGTGTGCCTTCAGAGGCTAATAGTCTTACAGAAGCAATCATCCTTTTAACATGTTGATGTACATTGCATTTGTTCTTTGCTGGATGCAGTTCCTCATTTCAACTTCCATGAGAATTTGCCAACTGATGTCATCAATAACATGAACTCCCTAGATGATGTCATAAGGTTCTGTTATGAGCTTTATGCTTTACTCATTTAGGTTGTGCATGGGATTTTATGTTTCTCTCTTCAGTTATTGTTGCTCAGTACTCCTGTGTTCAGTTTAGGAGGTAGTTGTCCTGAATAGGGTTTATGTATTCCTATGAAGATGCTTCAATTGGTTACAGGGAACTTTGTTTTACAACAATAAAGTCACTAATTTTTTTTATATATATAATTTTAATTAGTGATAATGTCCAATATTAATTTTAATTATAATTATATTTTGGGATTATCTAAATCAAAATTTCCTTTTAACGAGCAAAGGAATTTGGTAGTTTAAAAACTTAAGCAACTAACTTCAGGCCAATCAAAATCAGATTTCCAAAACAATTTTGTAGCTTAAAAATATAAGCAACTAGTTTGAGTAAAAAAATTCGGTAGCTTAAAAACTTAAGCAACATGCCAATCAAAATCAGAATTCCAAAGTATGCTTACAAATCTAAGCAACAACCTTGAGTAAAAAAATTCAGTAGCTTAAAAACTTAAGCAACCAACTTCAAGCAAAATCATTTGGTCGCTTAAAACCTTAACCAAGCAACTTCAGGCTGAGCTGTTCCATGTATCTATCAACTAGGTATTTTACTTGCTTTAGAATGGTTGGTCTATTTGAAGCGATTGGTATTTTACTTGCTATATTGGTTGGTCTAGATGTTAAGAGATAACAATTTTACTTGCTCCCTGGTAGTTGGTCTAGATCTGAATCAATGAGAAGAGTACTCGCTTTAGGTAAGTTGGTTGATTACTAGAGCGACTGCCTGGCCGGTTAAGACCTTTACAAAGCTGGCTTTAGGCAACCACGGGAACGAATGCTCCTTTAAGTTGCTGTAACGGTTATAGCGACTTAAAAGGGGCTTTAAGCGACTTAAAACGAATTGTCGCTTAAACCCGTATTTCTTGTAGTGCACACACGTGCCAAAACTCCCCCCTTTACGGTTGGGTTCGAGCAATTAACCCAACCGTAACTCTGGCACAAAAATATCACCCAAAAACACCAATGTTACGGTTGGGTTCGAGCCAAGAAACCCAACCGTAACTCTGTCACAAAAATTCGCTCCAAACTTCCCCAGATTTATGGTTGGGTTCGAGCCAAGAAACCCAACCGTAATTCCTCCTGGATACTTTTTTGTACTTCACTATTTTGATCATATCTCCCTCATCCGTGTCCGATTGACCTCATTCTTTTTGGGTTGCCTTCGTCTTTCAATTCTCTACAAGATGGAAGTGACAAAATCTTCATGATTTTTCAACCAATTTTACAGTTGGGTTTGAGAGTCTAGACCCAACCGTAAATCTTTCTGGAATTTGCCTTCAAAATCAACTTCTTTTACGATTGGGTTTTGGGGTACTTTCCCAACCGTAAATCTTTCTGGAACTCTTGTTTCAAAGTTGTGTTTTCATCCTTTAACCTCTTCTTTTTATGCCGGAATGAACTCCTTTCCTCTTCTTTGGTTGAATATACTTCAAAACTCCTAAGAAATTCATAAACAAACAAAATCAAAGCATAATGAAATGAAAACTAACAATAAATCAATGAATTAGAGTATCCAAATAGTGCAAATAATGCACCTATCAAACATTCAAGAACCTGATGAACATGTACCCATTCCGTCTCAACAACAATTGTCATACGTAAGTATAAAACAAACCTTATTTTTTTGAGTATATAAAATTATGTGAGAATGTGATTTTCTTTTTTCATAACAGGTCGAAGCTTATGGTCTGGTTCAACAATATGCTGATTTTACGCAAGAGTTTCGTAAGTTTACGTTAAATGAAACGAAGGAGAGGATGAAGTTTATCATGGGAAAACATGAAGAAATATGGGGTCAACAATTTGGAGTTACAGTTGGCCAATTTTTGTAAGCAACAACCACCCATTGGGGTTGACACTTTTTCTCAAACTATGCCACCATAAATGTGGAATACAATGGTTCAGGAATCATCAACAACAATGCAATCAGTTAATTACACATCGAGATCATCTTTGCCTCCTTTTATGCCACCGCGCTCGGCGCCCTGGGAATCAAGATACGGATGGGAGGTATTTCATTTGCATTGTATTGTCATTCGAACAAACATTTATTATCTTTTATTTGATTTGAATTTTCATTTCAAAAGAATTTTCTTATCTTTGCTTTGTTTTTTACCTGCTTTTTGTTGTCATCTCCAGAGACATTTTTAATCTTTGCTTTGCTCTTTATATCTATTTTGTATTGTCATTCCAGAAGATATTTAATTTTTTCTTTGTCTTTTTTTTTTCTGCTTGGTCTTGTCATCTCAACTGACACTTCTTATGTTTGATGCGTCTATTCACCACACTTGCCTCAACTCAATTAATTTTTAAAATACCAACAATGTTTAGCCATATCAACACTCAAAGTTTATCTTAATATGCCTATAAATTGAACACTCGATTATCCAATTATACAAAGCAAAACTGCAAACATCATCAACCAGTGGCATACTATGAGAATAACAATCACTATTATGCTTCTTGTTCTTTTATTCCTCCTCCTCCTCCTCCTTCTTCTTCTTCATCTATTGATGATGATAATAATAGTTTGTACTCATCAGATGAAGATTTAGTTGCATTGAGCCAAAATAACCAAGCAGTCACTATGGGTTTGATCATTTCAAGTATGAACTGGCCACATACTCGTATCCAAATACCAATATAACATGAGGCCGATGCAATACTTCTCTGGAAAGATTACTGATGCAGATAAGCAGGCTATAGCCTATTTGGAGGCTAAAGACCCCAGTGTCGTAATTTAGCTCAAAAGGGGTCCATTTTGGTTGGAAACAGGCCAATGATCAAGACATGACACGATTTCGTCTCATGGTCTTCAGATTTTAGCCAAATTCCATTGTTTAGGCCTTCAAACATACGTTTTTGCTATTTTAGGAAAGTTTTTATTTTGTTAATAACTTCTTCGTTAGGAGTCTGTTTGGGTCGCCGTTTGCAGAAAATGGTTTTATTTTATTAATATTTTTATTATTTTTGATCGACCAAAATTTGCCAAAAATAGCAAATTAGGGTTTGAGTCGGTTTAAGGGTTTTTTCATCCTGTCTTGACTAACAAGTTAGGGTTTTTCCCCAAGTCTATAAAAGAGTTCTCCATATATTGTTTTAAGAAGTTGAATTAATTAAAAAGAATTAATATCTTAAACTTGTTCAAAGTTTAATCGATTATCGTTTAAAGTCGGGAAACTGAAGTCTAAGTAATTATCGTTGTTCATAGTCAATATTCCTAGGAATATTTGAAGTCTGAACAAAACCTATGTTTTGTTTCTTCTTTATTATCCGTTGCATCAGTTGATATCAGAGCAAAGTCGATTCTAGGGTTGATAAGATGCTACCAAGAATAGCAATCGGTCAGGATCGAGGATGAGGATGAGGTCTAGAGTTTCATTCCAAGGAGATATGGAGAAGAATTCATTAAAGACGTCCAAGGTTTGTTGGGTCGGTATAACCTTCGGAAGGAAGAAGAAGATGATAACGATATCCCTTTTGCTAGAGGGCATCGCAGAGGTAGAATAAATCAACGAAAGAATTCTGATCGCTGGAAGGAAGGAATAAAAGTAGAGTTCCAAGAATTTTGTGGTGGTTTGGAACCGGAAGAATTTCTCTCCTGGGTGAATACAGTTGAGGAAGTATTGGAATTCAAAGAAGTACCAAATAACATAAGTGTTTCATTGGTAGCGACTATGTTTCGTGGGAGGGCTAATTCGTGGTGGCAAGAACACAAGATGCTACGCAGTCGTAAAGGAAAACAAAAGTTAGTATCATGGGAGAAGTTGAAGAAACACATGAGAATAAATTTTTTGGCACATAACTACATTGGATTGATGTACCAGCAGATGCAAAACCTACTTAAACACCTAGTACTGCTAGTAAACTTAATTATTCGTCAACACCAAATAAAATCCCAATTACCACTTTTGGAGGTAGTGTAATAAGTACGGAGAATCTAGGCACAAAGCCAGTGATTGTCCAAAGCAGAATGAGCAACTGATTATGAAGATGATGATTCAACCTGTCGATGAAGTAGTTGTTGGAGATAAAGGAGTGAACTTTGTAGTAAAAAGATGTTGTCTCACTCCACGTAAAGATGAGGGCGACAACTGGTTGCGTAATAATATATTCCAGTTGACATGTACGATCGAAGAAAAAGTTTGTCGTCTAGTTATTGATCCTGGAAGTTGCGAGAATATTGTTGATGAAGAGGTCGTGAAAGGATTCAAGCTGGAAACCAAGGCACATCCACATCCATACAAGATTTCTTGGCTTAAAAAAGGGAATGAGGTAAAAGTAAACAAACGTTGCTTCATTTCTTTTTCAATTGGTAACAAATATAAAGATAAAATATGGGTATGACGTTACTAATATGGATGCTTGTCACTTGTTGTTGGGTCGTCCATGGGAGTTTGACAAGAAAAGTAGTCATGACGGCTATAAGAATACCTACAGTTTTTATGGAACGACGTACGTATATTACTTGTACCCAGTAAAGAGATTGTACCTACACTATCTATTGGAGAAGCTAACAATTTCTTGTCGTTTAAGCAGTTTGAAGATGAGGTAGAAGATGCAGGTGAATCGTATATGTTGATTGGCAAAGAAGAACAATATGATGAAAGTAGTATTCCCATTGCAGCTCAACCTTTAATTAAGGAACTTATGGATGTTTTTCCTAACGAGTTTTCGGACGAGCTACCACCTCTCTGGGATATAAAACATCGTATTGATCTCGTCCCTAGATCAAGCTTGCCAAATAAAGCGCATTTCAGAGTGAGTCTTTGGGAGCATGAAGAACTACGTCGTCAAGTGGAAGATTTTCTACAAAAAGGATTGATCTGATAGAGTCTAAGTCCTTGTGCAGTACCCACCTTTTTGATTTCAAAGAAAGATGGAACATGGAAAATGTGTGTTGACAGTCGATCCATCAATAAAATCACAGTCAAATACCGTTTTCCAATACCTAGATTGGATGAATTGTTAGATCAGTTGTGTGGTGCAAAGATGTTTAACAAAATCGGCTTGAAGAGTGGGTACCATCAGATCAGAATTCGTAAAGGTGATGAGTGGAAGACTACTTTCAAAACTTGAGAAGGATTATATGAGTGGCTGGTTATGCCATTTGGGTTGATCAATGCGCCAAGTAGATTCATGCGTATCATAATCAAGTACCCAGACCATTTATCGGTACTTTTGTGGTTGTTTATTTCGATGATATTCTTCTTTATATACTAAAATGGACTTGCATGTTCAATATCTTCGAGATGTGTTCTCAGTTCTACGCAAGGATAAATTAGTTAGGACCATCAAAAAGTGTTCATTCATGACAGTTCGAGTTTTATTTCTCAGTTATGTCGTCACTAAGGATGGAATCAAGGTAGATGAGTCCAAGGTTGAAGCTATGAGAAATTGGATTACACCTACTACATTACACGAGGTAAGGAGTTTCCATGGTTTCGCTTCTTCTTACCAGCACTTCATTCCCCACTTAGCACCATTATGGCACCCATTACTGAATGCATGAAAGGAGGAAAGTTGGTCTAACGTAGCTGACGAAGCCTTTGAAGCTGTCAAGATAAAGCTGATAACTGCACCACTAATGGTGTTACCTGATTTCATCAAGTCATTTGAACTACACTGTGATGCATCGAAGGTGGGAATTGGAGCTGTTTTGAGTTAGGAAGGAAGACATGTAGCGTATTTCAGTGAGAAGGTGAATGATGCTAAGCTCATCTATAGTACTTATGATATGGAGTTTTATGCTATAGTTCAAACCTTGAAGCATTGACGTCACTATCTAATTCATAACGAGTTCATTATGTTTTTTGATCATGATTCTTTGAAGCACATCAACAGTCAAGAGAAGCTTTCTTCTAGACATGGTAAGTGGGCTGGTTATTTTCAAGATTTTACTTTTGTACTAAAACACAATGCTGGGTTGCAGAATCAAGTTGTTGATGCCTTAAGCCGAAGGAGTATGATACTCAACACCATGCAAACCGAGTTAATATATTTTGATTCATATTCTAACCATATTCTAACCGATCCGAAATTTGCGGATATTGTAGATTATAGCATTTCAGGCAAACGAAGTGATTACCTTATGCATGAAGGATTTCTCTTCAAAGGTAACCAATTGTGTATTCCTGATTCTAGTCTCCGATTGGATATTATTAAGGAGTTACATGAAGAGGGGCACATGGGAACGGATAAGACTTTCCAACTTGTTTCGAAGTCATATTACTGGCCAACAATGAGGCGTGAAGTTGCTAAATTTGTGGATAAATGTTGCATCTGTCAAGTTTCATAAGGAAAAACAACTAATGCAGGGTTGTACATGCCATTGAAAGTTCCAAGTCAACCCTGGACGGATTTGAACATGGATTTTGTATTAGATTTACCTCAAACTCAGAGGGGACATTGATAAGTGCATAATTCATACATTTTAAGTGTTATTTCCTTATACTTATTTGCTAGATTTTGTGTGAATTACTGTGTACTATTATTACTTTCGAAGTTTATTTGTTTTATTAGGTTACATCCCGGAAACCAGTGAAATGGAGCTTTATAAGAGAAGAATTGCCAAAGACCCAGTGTAACTCAGCCTATTCCAGGATTTCTACTCTCTATAATGTAGATAATTGAATTACGAATCCAACGGCGAAAGAACGAGGTCGTTCCGACTTCGTACGAGAAAGTTATGAGCGAAAAGATGAATTAAGCTAGTCAGTTCCACGGAACCGACAGTTGAAGAGTTTTTGATGGGAGAATGATTAAGGCACCAGACCATTGGATTAGGTCTGTCACAACTTGAATTGTTATCAGTGGTTGCCAACAATCGATCAGGGCCACCTTTCTTCTTCAACAATACGAACAGAAAGAGGACTGTTCCGGTGATGAAGCTGTGAAGAAGAATGGGTGACGATGGAGTTCCTGTTGGAGTTCGATGGTGTTGCTGTGTTGGTAGCTAGCGAATGAGAGGAGTGGACAGTTCAAGAGCATGAAAGAACTCGGTGTTGCTGCTGGGAAGTTGGATGTTGTTGGTGCTGGAACTCGATGGAAGTGGTTGCTGAAGTTGCTGTTGGTGGAAAAGCTCGGTTAAGCTGGAGAATGCTGCTTGAAGTGAAGTCTTGGCTGGAACTGATGGCTTGAACTCGAGAAGAATGAGAGGTGTGGAGCTTGGTGATGATGGCGTCGGTGTTGAGCTCAGTTTGGTGCTGCTGCTGTCCCTTGTGGAGTAGTTGGCAAGACTTAAGAGAAGTCTGTGATGAGGGTGATGCTGTCGAGTAGTTAGGCTGTTGCTGCTGGGATGAGGTGCTTTGCCTGAGATTTTGCTGCTATGGTGATCGGTTATGGACTGGTGGCTTAAGGCTGTCACGTTGTGGAGTCTGCTGAGGAGTCCGATGAGTAGAATGGATTCACGAGATCTTCTCGTGGGAAAGAAGAAACCTAGTTAAATTAGGAAAAGGTTTAATTCTTCACCATGGATAATATGAATGAATGGGTGAGATCGAAAGCTTTATTTTGGAATGAGGCAGTAAACCATATCATATAAGGAAAGTGTGTAGGGTTTGTAGATTATATATAGTCTTGAGAGGGACAGAAATATAGGGGGAGGATACAAAGACATACGTACAGAGACAGAAAAGAAGAGAAGAAACCCGGAGAGGTACCCTCTCCAGGGTACAGGGACTTTCGCATACAGGAGTTTCGCGGACGGAAGCATTTTCAGGGCGGCGACTATTCGTCGCGATTTTCCGGGTTTGATTTAATTTATCTCTTAATTATTTTTCATAGATTTTAAGAAATCCATGATGAGCTAAACCCTCTTTATTGGTTAGGGATGTAATCTGAAGTTGGAAAACATGTTTATTAATTGAATGGCGCATGCTTATACGTTCATGTTATTTTTACTATCGTTCATGTTCTACTGATTATAATGATATGTATGATTGATTGTTTGTTTGTTTGAGTTGCAAATTAGATAAACCTGCATTGATATCTACAACTAAACTGGAGTTCTGAGAGTCAAATCTGTCGAGGGACTCTGGTCACAAGTAGTATAGCATATTTGTTAACGACGGGATGTTGCCATACGGATATGTGTAGAAGCTTGACCTAGGTTGAATCCGAGTGGCGAATTGCGCCGGGTTACTTAGATTACCTCAACTCACAAAGACCATAGCTATCATTGGATTGAACTCGAGTGGAGGTACTCACTCAGGTTATCCGGTGCTAAGAATTCAGAGAG
>JAJJMC010001794.1:1633462-1661815 GCA_023531435.1 Papaver californicum | reverse complement strand
TGCTATACTTAAATCTATTTTGGAAGAGTAAGAACTCGATTATTTTGATGATGACCAAGAAAATTCTGAAGGCGCGCAAGATTGATCCCTTGGAAATTATCGCAAAGATTAATCCTAATGCCTACCAGTTAAAGCTCCAAGTCACATCCGGACTTCAAACACTTGGTGTCGTATAATTGTGATAATTCTGATGATGACCAAGAAAATTCGAGGACGAATTTCTCTCAACCCCTGTAGAATGATGCAGATAAGCAGGCTATTGCCTATTTGGATGCTAAAGACCCGATTGTTGTAATTTAACTCAAGAGGGGTCCATTTAGATTGGAAACGGGCCAACGATCAAGATATGACACAATTTCGTCTCATGGTCTTCATATTTTAGCCAAATTCCATCGTTTAGGGCTTCAAGCAGGCGATTTTGCTATTTTAGGAAAGTTTTTTTTTGTTGTTAATAACTTCTTCGTTAAGAGTCCGTTTAGGTCGCTTTTTGCGGAAAATAGTTTTTATTTTATGAGTATTTTAATTATTTTTGGTCGACTAAAATTTGCCAAAAATAGCAAATTATGTTTAGGTTTTTTTCACCCTTTCTTGACTAGCAAGTTAGGGTTTTTCCCCAAGTCTATAAAACAGTCCTCCATATATTGTTTTAAGCCGTTCAATTGATTAATAAGAATTAATTTCTTAAACTTGTTCAAGTTTAATCGATTATTATTTAAAGTCAGGAAACCGAAGTCTAAGTAATTATCGTTGTTCATAGTCGATATTCCTAGGAAGATTTAGAATGCGGCGAGAATTATTCAACCGTATTTTGGGATACGTCATATCAGTAAATAATTATTTTTTTCAAAAAAGAGATGTTGTTGGCATTCCTGGATTAACCCCTCATCAGAAAGTTACATCAGCAATACGAATGTTAGCTTATGGATGTGCGGCTGATGCAATAGATGAGTACTTACGTATTGGAGAAACCACTGTTTTGGAAACAAATCGTAGGTTTTGTAAGACGATTGTGCATTTATATGAAAAAGAATATTTGCGCACACCAACTGAGTGTGATGTTGAACAGTTTCTTAATGAGAACAAGGATAGGGGATTTCCAGGGATGTTGGGTAGTGTAGATTGCATGGATTAGAAATGAGATAAATGCCCATCGGCGGAATCAAAGGCTTACACTGCATACAAAGGGAGTGAAAGTATTGTGTTGGAGGAAGTGTGTCATATGCTCTTTGGTTTTGGCATGCATTATTTGGTATGTATGGATCAAACAATGATATTAATGTGATGAACAGTTCTTATATTTTTAAAAAGCTTATCAACGAGAATGCACCCCTAGTGAACTTTGTTGTAAACGGACATCAATATGATATGGGATATTATCTTGGTGATGGAATATACTCAGAGATTGCTACTATTGTGATGTCTATTAAACATCCAAATTCCAAGAAAAAACAAAAAATTATAGCAATTCAAGAGGGTTGCCGAAAAGATATAGAGCGAGGCTTTGGTGTACTGCAAAATCAATTTGCCATCGTCAAGCAACCTACAAGAATGTGGAATCTAGACGTACTTGCATATATCATGAAAATTGTTATCATTTTACATAATATGATAGTGGAGGATGAGCGTCTACCCGGTGATTGACTACATGAATATGATCAACGCCGCAACCATGCACCGGTAAATATTTCGAGACAACGTACTGTGAACTTTTGAGAATGAGAGTTGAGCAACGCCGACGTTCAGTACACAACAAAGATACGCATATTCGTTTGCGAAAAAACTTGATCGGACACTTATGTCAGATTCTGGTGACGAATAATAATTTCTAAACCATGCGGATAGGTACTGTGGGTATATCTCTTGTAAACCTCCCTGAGACTCCACTCGGCCGCTAGGGGCACCTAGGGGTTTAAAGGCTTGTTGCACATGCTAAGTGCAACCAGGATGCCTGCGAAAGTGAGGTTAGGTCTACATTTTAGCTCTTGTATTATCAATATGCTTACTACATTGTAATGAATAAATGAACATAAGTATCATAAATAACCAATATCACTTATTCAGAACGAGAATACATCAGTAGATGTTAAGATATCTCATTTTCCCAGGAGTCGCGGTTGCACTTAGTACGTGCAACAAGCCTTTAAAACATTAGGTGGCCCCAACGAACGAGTTATGTCTCGTGAGGGTTTACAAAGAGATATACCCACAAAATCTATAATCAAACCTTCAACAAGTGGTATGAGGGCCTGGATGACGATCTAAACATTTTCGAAGAACAATCAACACAAAAGGGTTGTATTTTTCCATCACCCTTAGGTCCTCGAAATGAGGTTGGTACATGCAATCTGAACCTTTCCATCTTCTTCATTCCTACAGAGATCTGGAAACAACTTCGTCATCAGTTTCATTCCTAATTATTCTTTCATTCACCTTAGCGGTTAAAGCTGAAGATTTTAGTACCGCCCTACTGATAGACACATTTTTGTGTCTAAATTACACTCGATTATCTGTTCTGATAGTGTTTATTTTTATACTTATTATGGATTTTTATGTCTTTGTAGGTATTTTCGAGAAATAAATATTTGTGGAAAATTCATCTCAAAAAGTTGTTAAAGGCACTCATGAAAAGTGATTAAGGCACCCACACTTTGGATTGGGGGCACCCCAATTTTTGATTTCAAAATTTCGAATATGGCGGGAACCCTAGTTGCATTGTGAAGAAACTGTTGTTGAGTTGGTGTCACGCGTTTTTAGTGATTTGGGTATTTCTAATTCACCCAAGAGAATCTAAACAACATAAATATGATCTGTACACGTCGAAGATTGGAGTTTCAGCCGGAAAAATCGCCAACAGTGATGAATTTGGACGGAAAAACAGAGTTGGTTCTGTTTCAGATAACACACAATTAGAGATTGAGTTGGAGTTGTTTTAGGAGTTTTAATCACTTTAGAAGACTCTCTAGGGTTTGTATACCCTATATATACCAAAGAAAAGGGAGGAAGCCAGGCGGACGAGCCGGAGAGAATCACCGAAAAGTAGACAGGAAACTTGGTTTTTCTGCTGCTGCCGAAGAGGAAGAACAGCTGAAGAACATACGGCGCCAGCAGACTGTCGCTGTTTCAGTCGCTGCTTCAGCTGCTTCAACAGTTGTTCTTCGACTACACATTACATCCGATCTTTTCTCCTGTTCCATTTTCTCTCTGTTGTAACACTCTGAACCCTTCACTGTAACGCTTATAACCGTATCAAAACGTCTGTTACTTCTTTTTAATCATTGTAAGCACTTTTTGAGCAATGAAAGATTATTTTGAGTGTGTTTCCATTACACTAAATTAATCACCATCACTGGGGTGACGGAGGAAGCTTTTTCTCCAATAATTAAGTGGTAACTTCTATTTTATCTATTTATTTTACAATTCTTTTATTATTATTTGCCTTGAATTAAATTGAAAAAATGGTTTTTCTCAAATAATTGTGTTTTCTTTTGATGGGTCATGCTTGGATTTCCAATCTTGATGTCTCATGCTTTCGATTTACAATTATTCTTTCAAAAACCTAACTTTGACAATGATTTGATTAAACTGAATATAAGAATTGCACGAATCACTTGAATTATTGGTTAAAAGTGGAATCCTTAGTCCTGGTTCTTCCCATCAATTTTAAATCATCTTTACTTTAATCTGTTTTATTTTAGTTATTAAAAATTAAGTTTAAAAATCGAATCTTCACAAGTCCGAGAATCAAACCCTTTTTACCAATATTCTAAAATCACATCACCTACCTATTTCCTGGATAGACAAAAAAGCCCTGCTTTGTTCCGGTTATTGGAGTTACTGGTTTCATTACAAAAGTTAACATGGATATGTTCAAACCATTCCATGTTCATTAAACCATTCATCCAACGTTCATAACCCCTTGCTGGATAATATAATACTATGTTTCGACAAAGAGATAAATCTTTCTCTATAATAAAATTCTCTGCATCAATACTAAAATTTTCATAAGTCATAATTATAAAAAGGATAGATAAAAATAATCTTTGTATTAAGTTATTTGAGATGTGGAAGGTGTGGTTTCCAAAGGGGAACGAAAGGGTATATATAGGGCATTTTTTGAATAGAAATAATTTGCCAATACTCAATAAAAGATTAAAGCATGATATTTAAAGAACTGAAGACTTTGTTCTATTCCAGATTAGTGGGTAATTAATAATAGTCCATTCAAAAGTAGGCTAGAAAGAATGAGGACACCTAATTATGAAAAGTGTTTGGTCCGCGTGCAACGAATAAAGCATGATACAGAAAGGAGTGACGAATTTCTTTTTTTTGAGACTGGTGGGTCCATAATAACAGTCTATTCAGTGGAATCCAATATTTCAATTATTTACTATTCAATTTGAAAAGTTTAAACAATCTCAGTTATCTACTCATGTAAGAGAAGAGTAGATAGGCTCCTATCTTTTGAGTGTGTATTCTTTTATCGTGTTGATGTTAATGCAAAAAAATAAGTGGTTAGTAGTTCTCTTTCATCTGAATTACTTAATTACTCGAAATATAAAGTTTTTATTAATTCATGGAAAAGGTACATTAAAAGTTCATTAACATTTAAAATAACACTATTAGTTCAAAACTAAACTGGAAATTTTAACCTCTTGCTACTTATCTGATAAATAAATATATAAATCATAAAAGTAAAAACTGAAACTGCCAATCCATTAATAATCCAAATAATTAAGGTTTTAGCTAATCCGAGAATGCTTTAAGCTTGAGTTCTCCTTCTTTGCAAAATGTCTTCCTTCCTAAGTTCGATGTACTCTCTTGTTACGGCATCCAACCCAGAGACATCCATCATCATTTTGCAAAACTCGTCGTTTGCTTCTTTATTTGCGTCATGTTTTTCTTTCCTAGCTTGTTTTGCTGCAAATTTTCTCAAAGACTCAGTTAGTTTTGCTGTAAACTCGGGTTGTCTCTGCGTAATCTTCATTTTTGTTTGTTCTGTATAATTGGTGTTAAAGTTTTGTTGCTCTTTAATAATTATTTCCATTATTTCTGTTAGCCATTGGATTTTGCTCTCCCTGTTTTCTTCAGTTGTTTTGCCTCTTTTTTTCCCATATGATATTTATATGTGTTAGGTATATTTCCTATTTTTTCATCGCCACTAGAATGGTCTTGTCTTGTTTCCTGTCTTTCCTGGTCTTCCTTGCCACTTTCAGAATCTTCTTCAGCTTGTGATGAATCGAAAACAGCTGTCGATTGTCGTGAATATTTGATATCTTATAACATAATTGCGTAACACTCATCATGCTTAAATATTTTGCCACCATTAGCTTCCTTATTTCTTCAATATGTTATTCTTTAAAAAAAATTTAGTGGACGATATACAATTCAAAACAATAATGTACGGGATAAAAATTAAACGGGTACTTACCTTTTTTTCGGGGAATCATCCAGTATGGTGTTCATGTTCCACTTCCGCGTCTTTTGCAGATTAAAGCGCCACATCCTTACTTATTCCTTGAAATCGTTTCTGAATGGAGGTCCAAGTGCGCCCCGGCATTATAGGTATGGCTTCTTTTATCCCACTTAAGATGCGAGACCATAATTTTTCTTCTGATTAATCGGAACCAACCCTACAATCTTGAGATATTGATAAATGAATTCTACACATTGTTACATCTTCAAATTTTTCTTCTGATTAATCGGAACCAACCTAGAATCACGACCACAACATGTGTTGTCTTAGAAAGACACCCAACACGAGCGTTACTCTAAGCATCCGCCTGATTGCCAAACATTCTTCTGTCCTTACGCACCGCTGGACGTATACTTGGGTGAACGCTTCATCAGGCGTTATTTTGGTTCACGACTGGATAATGAAACGAATGTCTAGGTAAACGCCTGGAACGAGACGGGGATCCATCGTCACGTCTGGTACGAGACGCACGGCTAGGTTAATGCTCCACCATAATATGGTTTGGTCCAGTTCCGGGATCATTTTTTATCCCAAACAGTAAAAATACTGGACCAAAAACCAAATTTGGTCGCCCACTGTGATTAATTTTTGGCATACCAAAGACCAAATTTGGGTTTGGTATGAGATTTACTCCTTTCTTGTTGTAACTTGATGCAGATTTATGGATTGTTGTTGAATCATTTCTTCTTGTTGTGTATTTATTTGAACTTTCAACAGACTTGTGGATTGTAATTTTATATGGATTATAAATTTATGAATTATATGGATTGAACATGTATAAATAATAGGGGAAAGAATAAGAAAAAAAGGAAAATTTGGTTCGAGAAGGGTAAAATCAGCTCGTAAATCGAATTAGTAATTACAAAACTGTCACAAATACATGACCGGAACCGGACCAGGACCGAACCGACCAGATAGGTACGGTTCCAAAACCGAACCAACCCTGGTCGGGACAATTACCATTTCCAGAATTGATCTTCGTCCTTAGGTCGGTACAGGTACTCGGGACTCTAAAAAACCGAGCCGAACTGACCTTTATTTAACCCTAACTGTGAGTATGGCTCCGTCTCAACTTTGTGGACTTTGTCTTTATCTTTATCCCTAAGGATTATATTAATGCCACCCTAGAGGCTCACTCAAGGGTATCTTATGATTTTAGTGTTGGTTTTGATTTATGTCTAAGATCAAGCACTAGCCCCAGAAGAGTCCAAATTTATACACCCTTCAAAAACCTTGGTGCACGTTACGGCTCTCCTTATTATAATTTTATTCGGTCAAAACCAGTTTTAGAATTTATTTTTAATAGAAATATGTTCTGTTCAAACATAGGTTTCTATGTATATCTTTTTTCTGTTTTTAATGTCACGATCCACAAATATATATACTCGATAGTCTTAGTAAGTGTTCTTATATCATAAATAGTATTTGATGGATTTGATTTGATCAATCAACAACAATCATCTAAAAGATAGAGAAAGATGATTGACCCCTCCGTTGTAAGTTTATAGTCTTATCAAGTGTTCTTCTTCCTCTACAGCTGAAAAATTTACTTAAGTTTGGGATTTTAATCAATACCCATTACTCATCTCAATGTAAGAAAGAGTTTCGTTTGAGAAAAAAATTCATTTTGATTTGTTTTTAACTTAGTTTACAATATAAATCAATACCCATAATCCATCCCGCAGTAAGAAAGAACTTTGTTTAAGAATGTTTTTTCTTCCAAAAACAGGTAAAAAACCCCATTTTTAAGTTCTAACTTCTAACACATTAAGAACATTTCTTTGAGATCCATTTTCATTATTTATTTTTCTGATGATGAATTTCACATTTAATAATACGAATTATTTGAAGATAATGAATTTCTCATTAAACGAGTAGTCGCTGATGTTGATGAACTTCTCATCAACTTATGATGATGATGATGGTATAAAGAAGAAAAAGAAAAAAAATCCATGGATGATGAATTGTTGTTTCTTGTACCGTTAGATCCTTTATTATTTCAATTTTATTTTGGGATAAAAAAGGAGAAGAAAGGTTAAAAAGGAAAAGTACTGGTTTTGACCGAATAAAACTCCAATATGGGGAGCCGTAAATTTGGACTCCCCCTAGAATTAAGGTGTTTTTTTAAAGCATTTGAATGATAAATAAACTTTTTTTTTCTTGTTACTGTAAACTAGTGGATAACCTGTGTTACGATGGTATGGTGGCCGAGGCGAAGGTAGTGAAGATAAATAGTTAATTTCATAATAAGAATAATTATGCTACATTGATAATATTAGAAAAAATGAGGGCATGAAAGAGTGGTTCAAAAGTTATTGTTAGATATTATATGTTTTAAGATAAAATTCTTTTCGGGGATTTGGGTTTAATTTTAGACACCTATTTGTTGGTCATTTCTGGTTAAGTAACAAAATAACCGAAAATAACCAAATACATAGTACCAGTTGGTGCTATAGTCTTGTTGTTTTTTTATGGAAGAGAGATGTTGTGTTTGTTGATCTTGAGGTTGTTCATGTGGTTTCTAAATGATGCGTAAAGTCTTTTTTTTACTTTTCTTTTAAACAATATGTTTTTCTAGACACTCACATTCATACTCCCTTATTTAAAATCTCTAATAAATCTCTAGAATACCATTTTAAAAAATTAAACAATGAAATAAAATTTGTTTATTGATTATTTTAGGGTTTTTTTTTGCATTAAAAGATCACAACGCATGGTACGTGATATCAACGGAGTCATTTAGTAAAAATTGACGGATAAAAGCAGGAGTAATGAAATCCCAGATCTTCGTAGAATAATTGCCGCTTGGACTTCCATCTGCATCATGATTGGCCAGACCGTTAAACGCTTGGTTCCCTTCCAGATAGTTGTGGTGTATCTCATATCGAGGAAGCTGGTGAATAATTTTTTTAATTTCCATGATAATTCCATAAATGTACCATAGAGGGGAGCTCGAGGAATTTAAGAAATAGAAGAGATTTTCAGAGTATGTTTGAAAGACAACTTTTGGACAAAGTCTGTCCAACACCCTTCGGGAGGCTAACAACATACCCCAAGATTCAGCTGACAAAGAAGTAATGATTCCAAGTGGTTGTGCTAATGACAGTGTTGCTTTCGATTTGGAGTCCCTGCATACAAAACCTACGCCTTCGAATCCTAGATGATCTATAATTGCTCTATCTGTGTTGATATTGATCCAATCTAAGGGAGGAGTGAATCAGTCCACCGATATTATGGTAGTGCATATGAAGTTATTTATTTGATTAGTTGTTGGAGAATCGGCAGGGAGCACAGGAGGAAAAGTGTTCATTACTCATAAAAATTCTTGATGAAGATTGAATGCCCGCATTACTATATTGTCTGAGGTTGCCTGCTTATGTTAATAGACGAAATCGTTTATTTTTAGCCAAAACGACCAGAAAATAAAGAAGATAAAAGTAGTGGTTACTATAAAACCTGGTTTTTGTAGTAGGTGGGAGATAGATGTTTGGGGAGAGGATATAGGTGGTTAGGGGGAGGTTATAGTTGGGTTGTTAGACAATTGAGTTCAGAGTATATTCCATACGATATCCGTTGTGGAGCAGTGGATAAGATGATGATCATGCGTTTCCGTTGATGAATTACATTGGGGAAATTGGTTTGTAATAGAGATGCCGATGTGATGTAGAATGGAAAATGTAGGTAATCCAATGTTGATGGCTTTCCACAAGAAAAGATGAATTTTTGGTGGACATGGTAGGGTCCAGAAAAATTTAGATGGAGAAATGGCGGTGTGGGTAGAAAGATGTGTTTCAAGAGTCAAGCAGGTATAAGCAAACGTTTTCGTGTATGTTCCGTTTTTCGAATTTGGACAAACGATTACGTCTGGCCGAGCTGGTTGAGGAAGGTGAATATTTATGATTTTTTAGGCTGCTAGTGGAGGGAGGTAGTAAGCTTACCATGTGACCAACTCTGAGAATTAGGTTCAATAAGATCAACTACCTTTTGAATTGGATGACAGAGGGAAGGGTCTAGATTAGGGAAATGAGGAATCTAGTTGGCTTGAATATGGATGGATAAACCATTACCCACTTGATGGAAGATGAGATATTTAAAGTGAGGTATGAGGGAGGCCAATTGTTTCCATTGAGCTCTTGACGAGGAAGGAATATGGTGATTAGCTTATAGAATTGGTTTCCCTTGGAGATATTTGGCAGTATACATTTTGCCTAAAATGGATTGGGATTGATCATGCAAATTCCATATCCTTTTCAAGAAAGATGCTTTGTTATGTTGTCTACTTTTCCTGATGCCATGTTGATGGACACGTTTTCATGTCTTATTTGATCTCACATTTATACTGTTAGTGCTATAATTTCGTATTAGTAATGTTATTTTGTTATGTTTGTATGCATTTTTGGAAGAATAAATAATCGTGGAAAAATCGGCTAAAAAGTGTTAAAGGCACCCTTGGGAATTAACAAAGGAACCCACCTCAATGGATAAAGGCACCGATGCAAGTACTAAAGGCACCCACCCTCTTTTTAGTTTTAAATAAAAAATAATTGCTTGGAAAAATTCTTTCTCAAATTTGTGAAACATCTGAACGTGACTTGAAGAGATATTTGAGGAAATTAAGACAAGATTACCTCTTACCTTATATATAAGAGAGTTGTAAAAATACTGGACATTAATTAAAACCAAAAATCTCAATAATTACACTCTCGAAAATAATTAGGGAAAGATATCTTTTCGAGTATATTTTCATAAGCCCCTGAAGATTAAATCATTGAAGGAAGAAGATTTTGAGAAGATTTGGAGTGGAGTTGGTATTTAGTATAAATAGGGAGAAGCTAGGAAGCGAAAGGGGTGGGAGGGGGCTGGCAGAGTTTATAGAGGAAGAAATCAAAAATCAGAAAAACTGCTCATGATCGTGATGATTAAGATAAAGAAATCTTTGCTAAAAGGTTGAATTTTTTGTGGTCAAAAAGTTGAAGATTCTGTTGCTAAAGCTTTTAATTTTGCAACATTTATCTTTATTTGTAATGTTTATCTTCAGTGAAATATTTTTCCCTCTGTAACAGTGAGTCTGTAACGCTTCTGAATATTGCAAACCCGTTGTTTTCATTATTTTCACTCCTTTTCATGATTTGTAAACACTTTGAGCCATGAACCATTGTTTTGAGAAAGTGATTAATATGTTGAGCTAACCCCTTTGCTGAGGTGACGGAGGAAGCCATTATTCTAATAAAAATTGTATATTTCAATTTTAATTAATTTTTTCAATTTCTTTTATGATTATTTGCTTTTATTAAAAATTGATTTAAGGATTTTTTTTATTAAACAATTGTGATTTCTTTTGATAGAGCATGCTTAGCCTAGGGTTTTTGATGTTCAATACTTTTGATTTACAATTGTTATTTTGAAAATCTACTTTTGTAACATATTAGAATCACTTTAAATGTAAAGAATTGCATGAATATTGATTAGATTGAATCACTTTAATTGGTTAATGGTGAATACCATAACCTCAATATTTGTGAATATTATTTTCATATTTTGTGTATATTTCTAGTTTATTTATTATAATTTGAATCTAAAATCAATTTTCACAAGTTCGAGAGTTTGAAACCTATCTTACCAACATCTACAATTCACATCACAATTCCTCCTGCTGATATTGGTTAGATAATTTATTCCATCCTATAAGATGGAGTTTCTTGACAGGAAAATCATGACCCCCAAAAGAGTTCCTAGTAAGCGATCAATCTTGTTGTGCACATGGGTAGGAAGGATTTACAATTACATGATATGATTACATGTGGGTGTTAAGGAGGTCTTGATGAGAACTAACCTTCTTGCAGGCGTTAATTTTTTTTCATCCATCCTTTTTCCTTTCGCGCAAGTCGTTGAAGCAGAGGTTCGAGAATATGTCGTGACGATCTTCCTTGTTTGAATTGGATTCCAAGGTACATTGGCGGGTATGTTGTGGTTGGCATGTCGAAGAATTGTGCTAACGCGTCCACTTGTTGTTGATCTAATCTTGGATGATGTATGATTATGGATTTGGAAGCATTAATTATCTGACCAGCCGACGTGCTATAGACATGGAGCAAGCTTTTCAGATGAGTGTTGCTCGTTGTGGTAGTTGAATGTATGAGGAGGTCATCAGCGTACATGAGATGGAAAATGGGTGGCACTTTCTGAGAGATGCAAAGTCCTATGATAAGTTGGTGAGACTCAAGGTTTCCTAAGTTGGTAGATAATATTTCCGCACATATGACGAATATATAGGAGGAGAACGAGTCACCTTGCCTGATATACCTCTAGTTGGAGAGATAAAACCGTGAGGTGTGACGTTTATGTTGATCAAATATATGATTGTGGTACCACATAACATTATATAGTCCATAAAAATTAGGGGAAAACCTAGTTTGGTAAAAGCGATTTTGATAAAACCCCAATCTAACCTGTCATATGCCTTTTGTATATCCAATTTGAGAGATATTTTTGGGTGCTTAGATGGGGGAGAAGTTTTGATGTGATGGAATAATTCCTCGGTGATTGCGATGTTATCATGAATTGATCTATGAGGGACGAAGGCACTTTGGTAAGGAATGATTAAAAATAGGAGAATAGGTCGAATTCTATTGAATAGAATTTTTGCTATTATCTTGTAGGTGACATTACAAACTCCTATAGGCATGAATTGGGGGGGGGTTTTGATTGATGATGTATTTTGGGGATTAGGGTAATATTGGTGTGGTTCATGAGCGGGTGAATATTGAAAGAATGTAAAAAACTGCGGATCATAGAAATAAGGCGTGTGTGAATGGTCTCCCAGAAATATTTAAAGAACTTACTTGTAAATCCATCTGGACCTGGGGCTCGCTCCGAGCCAATTGAAAATAATGTCTCTTTAATTTCAGTCGGAGATACTTCCTGGATATATCTTCAAATAAATTTTCGTTTATACTTGTGGACGCTTTAGAGTATTGCTCTGATAAATGATCCATAAGGAGTTTTATGACATCCTTTTTATTTGTAATCCAATTGTTTTGGGAGTCCTGCAGTTGTTTAATGTTATTGCATCCTCTATGGATGTGGCTTTTGTGTGGAAGAAAGTGGTGTTCTGATCCCCCGATCTTAACCATTGGATTCTAGATCATTGGTTAAGTGGCATGGCAATGGAGGAGGGTAGTGTGGATACTTCTAAGTTATCTTTCTCTCAATAATCATTGCTATAGTTCCGGTCCTTCAATAGTACAAAAATGGGCTTAGGTGACAGTTAAAAACTGCCACCGAACTACTAATGTGACAGTTTTGAAATTATTTTGCACTATCACCAAAGGCCCTGTTACAAAAGGTCTTATAAAAACTGTTACGTTATCATGACTATAAGGTAGCAGTTATGTCATAAACCTGTTGTTGTTGACTAGATACAGTGATATTTTCTAATAAGAACTGTCATAAAAAACTGGATTTGTTGTGCTAAGGTAACAATTTCTTCATAAACCTGTCATTGTTGACAAGTAATGGTAACATCTTGTACTAGGGTAACTGTTTTTTCATGAACCTGTCATAGTAGGTAACTATATCGATAAAACTGTCATGTAAATCGTATTATGTGACACATTACTTGTTAAACTATCATCATACACCTAGCTCAGAGGTAACAGATTTTCTGCAGCTATCATATAGAACTTATTGCAAGTTAAAGTTACATGTGATACTTCAAAGCTAAAAAAAACAATTTTATTTCTCTGAATTGTTCAACAAAATGATAGAACTAAGGATAAAATAAATAAAATATCATTCCTTCATTACAAAAGAAGAAAAGAAGAAAAATTATGAACTTCAATGCACTAAATTCAGTAGTTTCTGATGCCCTCTTGTTTGGAAGTCTTGCTCTCGCCATCTTTAGAAGAATTTGAACAGTTGTAGCCTTCACTGTAAACTCCTGGAGCAAAGTACTCTTGATACCTGCAAACTAGATTCCAGACAATAAATGATCGATATCCAAAAAATGTCGGGACCAAAAAAGAAAACAGAAATCAAACATCCTTTACAATGTAACAAGTGCAACCCAGATTATGCATCAAACTTTCTTGTTCAAAGATAAAATTTGAACTTACGATAATTATATACAAATAGGAAGACGAAGTTAACACATTTTCCCTATGCATATTGGAATAATTAACTCTAGCTAAATTCTAATAGAAAATAACTCCTTGTTTAAATTAAACCCACCTTACTTAGATGTCTGCAAAAACATTACATATAAACAAAGATCTAATTTCGAGCAAGAAACAAGAGAGAAGTAGTAGACAACAGTAAGGAAGTAATTATTCAAGGGTGAAGTGTTTGACTAGGATTACCCTGAGGCAAGTTTAAACCTTGATACAAATTTTTAATAACTACAAAAAGTAGTTTTTGAGGGGTTTTAGGGGTAGCAAGAGTCAAAGACCTAGAAGATGGACATCAACTTGACATGAATCAAGTACAACAATGTTCTGGATGTAGATGACAACATTCACTTCAGCTAGGTACTGATCTACTACTAAGCGAATAATTCAGAAGTAATCAATTATGTGTAAGACAAATATTTTTTTTCTAATAAGCACATCAGAAGTATCAATTAACCAACCTCTATTTCACCGGCTTAAAGCATGAGCCTAGTTATTGTATGAATTCTATGATAGAATTTCATTCAGATGCAAGGTTAAGCCATCAATAAAAATTCAGTGGAACATGCGGAGAAATATAAACACACCTACAAACAATAAGAGATGAAAGATATAGAACATGATACATAACATAAAACCAGAAAAGATGCAGGACCAAGGGAACCTGAAAGAGTTTAACAGTGAATTTCCCAGACCACCAAAAAAGTGAATGTAAGATCCAAGCAAACCTGCGAAGGGAAAACCAAATCCAACAATTATAAGACAGAGAAAAGGCAAATGGCTCAATGCACAAATATAGCAAACTACAAGTAGGAAAACACAAAAAACTATCTTCCCCTTATCTTAGTTACAATAAAATAAGTTACACTCAGCACAAACCGAAACCTGAAAGAGGAAATGAAAATCACTGCCTGATTTCTACTCTGCACACCAAGAAAAAGACAACAGGTGATTGTTTTCTCTGAAAGAATCTAAAAATATATTCACTGGTTAACAACCCTGTAAGATAACCAATCCATCCAACTACGATAATGAACTAGCTCCAACTGAAATCCAGATGCTCTTCTGAAATCCAAAAAACAATGTAATACATCAGACTAATATTTGCATTTGATTAGTTTAAAGAAGCACAGCTGTGTTCCATATCAAAGAAAATAACCAAACTAAGATTAAGAAACAGAACCACCCATCATCAGACGTCGGCCGCAACTAAGACAACCTCCACATTAAATGAAAAAAAAAAAAACAATCTACGAACGCCCTCATAGCCTAAACAAAAGAAAACCACGGGTAAGAGAATAGAATACTCCTCCAGACGAGAAGGCATGGGATAGGTAATTCGATACTTAGAAAATGTATTAGAATAACATGAGTGAACTTGGCACAATAGCTTACCTTACAATATTGCATGCTCGTACATTTCGTGAATAGTTAGTCCACCCATCCTCAGATTCAACAATTCCTTTAGATATACCACACTATAGACGCTAGCCCTTGACAGCAAATAAACCACAAAGGCCATCACTTGTTTACAACAACAAAGGGGCAAAACACAAGAAGAGGTTAGCAGCCAGCAACTAAAATTTCCTTTTGAAGTCGATAAACCAAAAACAGGAAGACAATTCAAACAGGGTAAATTCAGTCAGGAACGGTGGAGGATAAAAACCCATGGTATTGACATAAAAACTCAGTTGTCAATGAGTAACCAATAAGAATATATAAAAAAATACAAAACAAAATATCCACAGCTTGAAAGAAAAATGGAAAGATAAATAGAACATTGTGTATTTGAATATATTAAACACATTACCAAGAAAACCTGAAAAATATATAACCAAAGAATTTGCTGGACACCCCAATGAATAGATATAATAACCAAGTAGACCTGTGAGGAAAAAAATCAAAACCCATAACTGAACAACAAAAGAAGAAAAGAATATTGGTAAGGTTGAAGATAAAAAAGCTCAACAGCGTATGATGTCAAATTAAGTATTCTACATAAACTTGAAAATTAGTCACCATAAAAAACCGGATATTTAAATGTCATCAACTATGAAACCACAAATGTTAAGAACGTAAAAGCAGAGAATGTAATAAAATAGTTAATATCCACAGCCAGACAGATAGATATATCCCTCAACCATTCAATGAATGCCATCAAAGCCTCGATAAAAAAAAAGCACAAGAGAAAAGAAAAAAACACTACGACAAGGAAGAGACAGAATGTAGGACACTAAATATTTTTATTAGGCATTAAATGATGACTTATATCACAGCCGAGATAAAGAGCAGACTGCCATACCACATGTTTGATGATTAGTTTGTCCAACCTTCTTCAGATTAAACCCTATCTTTGGACACCACTAGAAACGTAGGCAGACACCCTAAGAGCAAACAAACAATACAATCCGTCATGTATTAACATCACTCAAGGGGAAAAGGATGAAAAGTAACTAATAGAAAACAAAATTCTTTCTAATACAAAGAAACCAGAACCTAGAATACAAAAATCAAACGGGGAAAGTCCAGTTGGGAACGATGAGAATATGTACCCATGGTATCTACATAAAAAATCAATTTTTGATGAGCAGTTCACTGAATCAATAATAAACAAAGCATACAGAACACTGCATATATTCCTTCAAATAAATAAGAGAAGATAGAAAATAGATCACTGTGCATAAGAAGAACAAAAAAGAGACAAGTAAACCTGAAAGATTTTAACGGTGCAAGTCCCAGACCACATAAAAAGTGGATTAAAAAAAGCGGACCTGTGAGGGAAAAACCAAATCAACAAATAAATTTGAGACAAAGAAGAATGTTGACATGGAATGCACAAATATCGTAAAGTGTATGTAAAGAAACTCAAAAAACTGTCCCCTTGGATGAATCAAAATAACACACGCTATTCCAAATATACCAAAGCTGAAAAAGGAAAATGAAAAGCATAGCCCATTTCATAAAAATAATATGCACAGAAAGAAAATAAAGGAAGCAGTCGAATACAGTGATCGTTTTCCCTCACAAACAAGATAAAAATACATTGGCTGGTTCACATCCCAGTAAGAAAACCAGTCCATCCAACTATGACGAAGACCAATCTCCCTTTCCAAATCCAGAGGTTCTCCTGAAATGTAAAGCATAACCTAATCCATAAAAATTTGCACAGAAAAAAATGCAACAATTGAATACATTGATCGTTTTCCCTCATAGACAAGCTATGAATACATTCGTTGGTTGACATCCCAGTAAGAAAACCATTCCATCCAACTATAACGAAGACCAAGCTTCCTTTCCGAATCCGGAGGCTCTCTTGAAATTTAAAGCACTACATATTACATCAGACGAAGATCCAAATTTGAATAATTGTAAAAGACAGATTTGTGTTGTTTATGGGAAGAAATAATTGAACTATATACTGAGATACAAAACCACCCATCAGACATCTTTCACAGCTAAAACAACCTTTGCGGCCACTCAAACATACATTCCCCGATCAATTTACAAATGTCAACAAAGTCTAAATAAAAGAAGCATAAGATAAAAGAACAAATAGTAAACAAAACATGGAAACTATATGAATTTGATTCAAATACGTGGACATGACACTAGCAAGCTTGGGCTTCATGATTAGCTTATTCAACTTCCCTTACATTAAACCATACTACTAGACACCGCACTAGATGAAGGCAAGCATCCTAACAACAAATAAACCACAAAAACCATCACTTGTTTACAATAGGGAACAAAAGAAGAGCCAAGAGACAGATTGCAACCAAAATTTCCCTAGCAAAGAAGTAGAGAATCCAAACAAAGATAATCCGATCGGGAACGGTGGAGGAGTTTAACCCCTGATATCTACATAGGAACTCAGACGTTAAGAAACCAACGGTAATAAGAATTAAGAAAAAATATAGAAGAATTCTAAGGTCGCTTTTAATAACATAATATAGGATATTGAACACGAAATATAATGGAGAACAGAGAAAATATATGGCCAAGAAACATTATTCAAAAAACCAAACGAGAATACCACCAATGTTCCACGAAATCCATGAGTCCCCTAAATCGCAAAGTACAACAAAATATCATATATATGAAATGGAGACATTAAAAAGAAAACAAAAGAAATCATCGAAACCATGTGTGAAGGAGTAGCACCACCCGTCAGGTCAGGCATGCAGAAAGTTCTGACATAGCTAATCTACTTGGTAAATAAATCAGTTAGATCCTAATAATTATGCCAGGATAAGGGAAACAAACACTCCAAAAAAGTTTAAACCTACTGAATCTCTTTCTCCCATAAATTTTTTTCAAAGAGACAACATGAATCATCACCTCTTCTGTCACAACAGTTATCGCCACCACCATCAACCTCTTTTACAACGAATCACCGATAAAACCATAGGCTTTTTCATAAAATTTGCTATTTTCAGATGATTATGCAACCCTAGATTTGATTGAGGCTTGAAAAAATGATCTCTACCACCAGTAATTAGATTCACTCAATCTCTGAAGAATTCCGAGGAAGAGTGTTAGCGCATGCGAAATCCTAGATCTAAAAAACCTGCAACTTTTTTCTCTTTTGCCCTAACCCAAAACTAAGGAAAATCAGTTTACGTGTCTTAATCGTTTCCTTTTTTTTGTGTAACACGTGTCTAATTAACAACATGCTACGATCTAGCAACCCACTAACAAAACAGACCCACTACTCTCGTATACAATGGATGATAAACTAGAAACATCCAACGATGGAGAATGTTTTACGGTAGATCATATGGATAGTCAAAATGGTAGCAGTTTTGAACCAAAACTGTCACTGTAAATAGGCGTAATTCAAAAAAACTATTATCAGTAGCTTTATAATTTGATAACAGTTTTTATATGGATTATATGAATAGTACCAGTTTTACATCGGAACTCTCACTATAAACGGAAGCGGCGGTAGTTTAATAAAACTGTTATCTACCGGATTACACTTCGATAACAGTTTTTATAAGGAACAGTTACAATAGCAACAGAATAGAAACAGTTTATAACTGTTATTATACATCAATATATAACAACATACTTTTACAAAAACTGTCACTGTATAATTATTCAAAAAAAGTTGAAAAACTGTCACGATTATTCACAACTGTTGGCGTGAGTTTTATTAAGAAACTGTTACATATGTCTCAAAGCTTTTTCTTTAGGTAACAATTCATTCGTCAATTGTCATGGTAATGCATATTGAACTGTCACCAAAGCCCATATTTGTTTGCTGCTGGTTGGCACTTTTCAGATAAGAAAACTATGAACGATTTATGAATGGTGATGAGCCCTTTTAGATGTTGTATGGTAGAATCCTGGTTGATTTCCTGGAAGTTCCATGCTAATATGTTCATTTGAGTGGAAGGGTTTTAACAGAGAATCTAAGAAAGATTGGTGGAAGGTGGGGGAATTGGGTTGGGAGTGATAAAGGGGTGGATGGGCTTGGGAATTGGGCTTGGGAAAGGCTGATTGAGAAGGATGGGAGTCTTCAGTTTTAAGGGATCGATTACTAAAATAGGGGAGAGTAAGAGGGAATGCAAGACTAATGAGAGTAATAATTGGTTGAATCCTCGTGCAGAGAGACTGGATATCACTAAAGAAAAAATGGTTTAAAAGGACAACACGAAAATGTAGCGTTAGGAAAACCAAGAGGAAAATTAAAAGCACACGAGCAAGGGAAATAGAAAGAAACAGGAGCCAAAATAATTAGATAGCTAAAAGAAAATAGAAGGGAGGAAGTGAAAAGAAACTGAGAGTGTTACAAGGAAACCAGAACTCAGGGGGAAAAAAACAAAGATGAGGAACAAATATCACACATGAATGTAGCAATATAAAAATAAAAGGGATGTTGGAATCGCCAAAGGTTACATATAATAGCAATCAAAAACTTAAGTAGGGGAACACACAGATGCAAAAACAGCACAGGGAAGCAAGGAGCTAGTAGATAAAATAGGACTCAAAGTGACAGAATTATATATGTGATGAAATAGCAGATTAAATTAAAGAATGCATGTAAAAGGATTCTAAAAAAGATAGGGAAAGGCAAAGATCAAACACACAGTCAATCATATAGGCAAGAAGCTAAGCACAAGGTGCAGAAAGGCACTAGGAAAAGAACAAAAAATATAAAATGGATTTAGTCGAACAAAATAACAGGGAGAGAACTGAAGAAAAAAATATTGTAGAGCAGGATATCAAAACAAAAATATAGGGAATAGAAGAGACCAAGGAGAAAGCTAACAGTCAGAAGGAAGATAATAAGTTAAACAACACACCACATAATACTAACAGGATAAGAAAACAAATGAGAAACTCTTTCTAATAGAACCTAATTATGCAAACTAAGGACCAGGCTAAAAAGATTGTTACTAAAAACAAACACCAACACACAAAGGTAAACACACCACACTAATAAACTTACTACAAGGACAGACAAACTTACAACACAAGAAAGATTGTAGAACTATAACACCGAAATAGAAAATACAAAAGCTTAAAAAGGTGGAAGAGCTTAAGAAAAAAAGGAAAAAAAAGTTCATCATCCCATAAGATGTATCAACTAGGAGTCTTGAGGGTGATCATCAAGAGGAAAACCCGAGTAGAAAGTAGATTTCAAACTTGTGTAGCAGATTGTTCACTTGAGGTTAGTTGATTCAGATTATTGTTGTGCTGCAAATTAGTACATTCTCTTGATTTTTTGGCAGGTCTATATTGCGAAACCCATTGATGAAGATCCTCATGAGAAAAACTTCTAAAAGTATTATTAGTAAAGGAAGGCCTGCTTCAAAATCAAGCAAGTATCTTTGCTGCTCAAGATTGACTATTTTGATACCATGGCTATCAGAAGAAGTAGCAGGACTGGAGCTCTCCTCATCAGATAAGAAAATTAGTTTCTATATCAGACATGATGAACTTACCAGAATTCCTGATAAATTCAAATGATGCATGGGTTCCTCTTATGGAAAGACATGATCTTGGATGTTTATTACAACTTCTATAATCCTTATATCTTCAAAAGGATTATCATAATCTACTGCTACATTTGATTCTTCCATAAAATGGATGTTGGCTGCTACAGGAGCTTCATTATCTGTATATGAGAGGATTGAATTGTCCTGACTTGAAGGATAAGGAGAGTGATTGGAATTTCCAATCACTATAACATAGTCACCTGGCTCTATATTGTTGATAATATCATGCTCATAGATTTCTTCGAAAGGCTATTACTGCTCTTGAAGTTCAAGAGAAAGTGATGGTGTAGCTGTAAATCTTGGATGATAAGAAGAAACAATTTCATAGAATCCTATGCTACATGACCAAGCCTATAGAAAAAAGTGCAAAATATCCTAGGAAGTTCATGAAATCAAAATTCAATCTAATTGATTCCATGGAAGTTGTTAGGAGCATGTGTGCCAAATTTCAGAGGTTTGGTCAAGTAAACTCTAACTCGAATTTTTCTTGTTCTAAGTCCATTAACATTTATCCCAGGATCATTAAACGCAATCACTTCACCAAGCTCTGAAGTATTTCTGAAGATATTAACTAGCTGAGCTTGTTCAGGATAAAGGTTAGAGAGAGTTACCTCGAAGTCTTTTGTGAACATACAGATAGTATAAGGTTTCATAGAAGATTTCCACTTTTGAATCATGAATATATCCCCATAAATAACTCTAGTTTCATACTTGAGCACTCGAAGCATTTCATGTCGAAATTCAAACTTGATGAGAAAAAAATACTCATCAATCTTAGAAACAAATAAACCACCTTCAATTCCCCATCTATAGCTCAACGCCTTGCCAAGGAAATATGAATTCCTTTTCATTCTGGTAAAAAATCCACCAACCAGTTTGTGTTTCCCTTTTTTTTGCTGGGTTTCAAAATTGATTATGGGTTTGGACTTTATTTGTCCAAAGGCTAGACATGGTGATACAGACTGAATACAAGGTTTAGGTGAAAAAGGAAGTAGGATGGATATATAAGCTGGCGAATTTGAGGGCGACCCAAAACTAATTAGGGGCGACTGATAAAACAAAATAAGGTCATTTTGAAGTAATCTCCAGACATCCCTTAACCATCTATTTTCTGTAATGTCTAATCTACCCTTGATTAATTAGTGTTAATTTTGATTAATTAGTTGATTAATTAGTTGATTAATTAGTTGATTAATTTAGTTATATTTAGTGTTAAATGATGAATTTGAGTTTTAGTTTTAGTGTAGAAATAGAGAGTGTGTTAGAGAGGAAGAAGAAGAAGAAGAAGAAGAAGAAGAATAAGAAGAAGAAGAAGAAGAAGAAGAAGAAGAAGAAGAAGAAAATTTTTTGGGAAATCAAATTTTGACCAAATTCAATCATAAACATGGATGGGTATGACAAAGAATATGAGATTGAACATGAAGAACATAGAATTGAAGGTTCAAACACGTTTAGAGATGACGATTTGGGTTATTTATTGGATGATCCAAATTTTGGTGTGGAAGAAAACCTAGACCATGAATCACATCAAAATGAAAATAATAATGCATCAAACAATCAGGTATTATGTTATGAAGCTCAAAACCCAATTTGTATGCGTTTGTATGTGGTCGGCAACAAAAAACATTCATTTTTGCATGCATTTAATGCCATGGACGTCCCATAATCGGTAGTTTAAGGTACTCCATAAACTACCGATTATACGTCTGTTCCAAAATAATTGAACAATCGGTAGTCTCGTGAAGATTTTAACTACCGATTATACAAAATCCTCAAATTGTTTTTTTTTTTTTTGAATTTTTGTTAACATAATCGGTAGTTTAGGAAGACTTATTGACTACCGATTATTGTAGTCGCCCAAAATTGTATTTTCTTGAATATATTTTCAGAATCGGTAGTGTAGGAGAACTTTTTATCTTCCGAATTAGTTCGCCCCAAATTAGTTTTTTTCCAAACCTCCAAAGTTATTATTTTGAAAACTTGTCAATCGGTAGTTAATGTCAAATAGTTACTTACCGATTGTACTTTAATCGGTAGTTGTATAACACGTTAAACCATCGATTATATGTGTACAGGACGTGAGTAAATTTCTTCCGTGGTAGTCGCCCCAAAACTGAATTTCTCCAAACCTACAAAGATAATATTTTGCAAACTTTACAATCGGTAGTTAATGAATACACATTATCTACCGATTGTAATTAATCGGTTATTTTTAACAAATTAAACCTCTGATTGTACTTGTTTTTGTGGACAGTACTTGAGTTAATTTCCACGTTACAATCGGTAGTTTAGGAATACATGTTATCTACCGATTAAAAGATTTAATAGGTAGCACGGGTATATTAATAACTACTGATTATTGGTAATCGGTAGAAAGTGAACCTAATTAACTACCGATTATTAATGTCTAACTCATTTCTTTTTTACGTAGATGATTGAATGGGTTAATCCTGTTGCATACGAGGGTCCTGATACTTCCCTACACTATGCAAATGATTTGGTACGCTACATACCCACTCTTAACTTGTTCTTACGATGTATGTTATATAGTTAGTCTTATGATATTTGTTTGTTATACGCGCATTAAGACATTTGGAAGTAAGGCGGAGGCAAAGGAATGGATTCTCAACAAGGCTAAAGAGAAGATGTGCGTTGTTGTTCAGAAGAATTGCGTGAAAGTTGATCGATTTGAAATGATTTGTGAGAGAGCTAGCAAGCGAAAGATTCATATGGGAAAGAATTATAAATAAGTAAAGAAGACAGATAGGATATACCGAAGTAATTCAAAGAAGATTGGATGCCCATTTAAGATTATCTTCCACAAGGCCGAAGGTAAGAATGGACAATTATGGAAAATGTATAGAGTTGCTAATGGTCGTCACAACCACGAAGATCCGGAAAATCTTGTTGGGCACGTAATGGTTGCCAAGTTAAAACCACAAGAAATGGAGACGTGAAGTCTATGAGGACCGTAATGAAAGCGAGTTCAATCCTTTCTAAGATAAAGGCGAACGACCCCAACAACTTGTCCTTGTTGTCTACAATTTATTCGGCGCTAGCACAGATCAAAAGGACGGAATCGAATGGTCGAATGGTTATGCAACAATCGGAGTGGTTAGGCGAGAAACACAATTACACGTTGAGGAGAGAAGAAAGGGATGGTAAGGTGATTCATATTTTCTTGGCACATCCGGAGATGATCCAATTGGCTCAATGCTTTCATCAAATTTTGTTGATAGATGTTACTTACAAGACAAACAAGTACAACATGCCGTTGTTGAACATCACTTGCCATACTTCAGAACCAAAACCTTTCAAGGTGATACACATTCTCACCTATCCCTTTCAACCTCAATCTTCCCTATCCCTTTCAATCTCATTCTCATTCTCACATTTGATTTCAATGGCTCTTCAATACACCAATGATGAAGATGTGGCCATCATTAGATCGTGGGTAACGATCATGGAGCACGAGTACGAAACTGCATATTGGAACAACAATAACCGAGGGACTAATGAAAATTGGATGGCGGATCACAACACATATCCTTGGTGGCAGCGTGTGTTTCAGATTTATGTGACATTAAACGGAAATGAAAATCAAAGGACTCCCGGAGGCATAAAGACAAGGTATGAGGTATTGTCTAAACGGTTGGAGAACTTGAAAGAGGAAATGAGCCTGAGATGCCGAGTTCGTCCCACCGAATCGCCTGTGGCAAGAGTAAGTGTTTTACGTTAATAAGTCGTTCATTAAAAATAGTTTTCAAATATTGAAACTTATAATTGATTTGTCTTTTTCAGAGGGTGATAGCTCTCCACCAATATTTCGTTACGCATGTGGAGAATTTTATGCATGAGGATTGCTATCGGATAATGGAAGAAAGTACCTTGTTCGATTTCCACCTATATGCTAATTGATTTACTGTATTTCATTTCCTGCAATGTTCCATGTATGCCTTTTCCATTAAATGAAATGATTTTACGTTCAACTAATCGAATCACATTGTTCACAAAGTACGTTAAACTCACCCAATTGTTTACGATCGGTATTAAAAAAATCAGCAAAACTACCCATTGTGCGTAATCGGTAACACGGACTCTACATTATCAACCGATTATGCATATGGACACACTACAATCGGTAGTTACATAAAAGACTAACTACCGATTATGTGTAATTTTGGATCCAGTAGAACAATCGGTAGTTTATTTGCAAAAATAAATACCGATTGTGTCCGATTTTTTTGAGTATAACTAACTAGCATAATCGGAAGTTTAACCCTATACGAAATTACCGATTTCAACTTTTTCTGTGTACGAAATTTTCCGATTTCAACTTTTTCTGTGTAAGAAATTTTTCGTGTACGAGATTTTCCGTGTACGAAATTTAAGATTGTGTACTTATTATAAGCGGTAGTTTAAGAATTTATTAAACTACCGATTATGATTAGTCGCCCCAAATTGGAAATCGAAATTTTTTGTAAAATTTTAACATTTTGTAGAATCCCAATCGGTAGTTTAAGAATTTATTAAACTACCGATTATGATTAGTCGCCCCAAATTGAAAATTGAAATTTTTTGTAAAATTTTAACATTTTGTAGAATCCCAATCGGTAGTTTAAGAATTTCTTAAACTACCGATTATGATTAGTCGCCCACAATTGGAAATCGATTTTTTTTGTAAAATTTCAACATTTTGTAGAATCCCAATCGGTAGTTTAAGAATTTCTTAAACTACCGATTATGATTAGTCGCCCCAAATTGGAAATCGAAATTTTTTGTAAAATTTTAACATTTTGTAGAATCTCAATCGGTAATTTAAGAATTTATTAAACTACCGATTGTGATTAGTATCTGACAAAAAACTAGTAACATTCCTAGAATCGGTATATATTAACATAACCATTTACTTCCGGTTACAACCAAACTATGAGAATATGTTTGAAAATTTCTCACAATCGGTAGATATTCTTAAGCAATTACTTCCGATTACAACCAAACTCTGACAAAATATTTGAAAATTTTCAGAACCGGTAGATAAAGTTAAACATTTACTAGTGATTATGCTCTGGATTTTATGAACTCGTAGCTTTCAACAAATATGAATTCTTCTCTTTTTTCCTGATAGTAGTGTGTTTTTGCGATATCCTCCTACTCAGGCATAGAATAAAAAGAACATAATTCATCAAGTTTACTATGTTATTATTGGAAGATCTTAGAGCTTAGCTTATGTAAAAGATGCTTACAAATTGTTGGATCGACAAGCCTAAATGGGTGCGGTTAAAGATGCGTTGTTGTATAGCTAAATAATCAGCTATCCCTATTCGAATAAGTTGGTACCTATCGTGAATTTGTCGTAGAGATCTTCGCTTTGGATTTCCATAATCTCGCAAATATGTGATGTAGATCCTCCCCCAAAAGGTTTCGGGTGTAACCCTTCCAGCTATGACATCTTCAGTAGGGTTTCGTTATACCATGTTTTGGTTATAGACAAATCTTCAGCTGAGTCAAATGTTGCCATGCTTGTAAGTAGAGATATGGAGTGAGTTACAAAGAGGAGATGCTTAAATGAGTTCTGTACCGTGTATGAAACTAGGTTTGTGTGGTGTTTCATTGAGAAAACTGGTGTATTTGAGGATAATTTCAAAAACTAGCCGTTTGATTGTACTTTCATTCTAAATAATTCTCAAATATCATTAGTCATAAAAGAAAACAACAATCGGTAGATAATAGATACCCTAAACTACCGATTATGTAAAATGCCTCAAATTGGAAATCACACATTTTCCTAACACTTCTGGAAACTAACAATCGGAAGTTTAATTTCTGTACAAACTACCGATTATGTAAGTTGGTCCAAATTGGAAATCACAATTTTTTCAAAACTCCTGGACAATAACAATCGGTAGTTAGAATAATTCTTAATCTAACGATTGCTGCTGAATGTACTCAATCGGTAGTTTAATAATTTCTTAAACTACCGATTATGCCTGGAACCAACCCAACGGTTTTTTTTTTAAAATTATGGTCGTTGGGAATAAAACACTATAAAAGGAAACTATCCCTTTCAAGGTGATTCACAATCTCACATATCCCTTTCAACCTCAATCTTCCATAACCCTTTCAATCTCATTCTCATTCTCACATTTGATTTCAAATGGATCTTCAATACACTAATGATGAAGATGTGGCCATTGTAAGATCGTGGGCAACGATAATGACGCACGAGTATAAAACTGCGTATTTCAACAACAATAACCGAGCCACTAATGAAAATTGGATGGCGGATCATAATACCTATCCTTGGTGACAGCGTGTGTTTAAGATTTATGTGGTATTAAACGGAAATAAAAATCAAAGGACTCCCGGAGGCAAAAGGACAAGGTATGACGTGTTGTCTGCATGGTTGGACAACTTGAAAGAGGAAATGAGACTGAAATACCGAGCTCGTCCCACCGAATCGCCTGTGGCAAGAGTAAGTGTTTTATATTAATAAGTCGTTCATTAAAAAGACTTTTCAAGCATTGAAACTTATAATTGATTTTTTTTTTCAGTGGGTGATGGCTCTCGAGCAATATTTCAGAAAGCATGGGGAGAATTTTATGCATGAGGATTGCTATCGGATAATGGAAGAAAGTACCTTGTTCAGTTTCCACCTATATGCTTAATGATTTATTGTATTTCATTTCCTGTAATGTTACATGTATTCCTTTTCCATTAAATGAAATGATTTAATGTTCAACTAATCAAATCACATTGTTCACAAAGTACGTTAAACTCACCCAATTGTTTACGATCGGTAGTAAAATAATCAGCAAAACTACCGATTGTGCATAATCGGTAACACGGACTCTACATTATCAACCGATTATGCATATGGACACACTACAATCGGTAGTTATGTAAAAGACTAACTACCCATTATGTGTAATTTTGGATCCAGAAGAATAATCGGTAGTTTAGGTGTAAAAATAACTACCGATTGTGTTCGATGTTTTTGAGTATCACTAACTTGCATAATCGAAAGTTTAACCCTATACGAAACTACCGATTATCACTATATTTTGTCCAGTAACACAATCGTAGTTTATGACTAAACATAACTACCGATTGTGCATGATGTTCATGAGCAATGAAGAACACTACCATAATCGGTAGTTAAAATAAACACGAAACTACCGATTATAACATCTTAGATTTTTGGTTTAGGTTTTCAAATTTTTATTAGTGAATGGTTTTGTGGTAATTATTTGATAAGTAAAAGGATATTTTAGTATTTTAACATACTCTAGATCACCCCTTAGCCACATCCATTGGATTGCTTTAAAAAAGTCGCCCCTAATTAGTTTTAGGTCGCCCTCAAATTCGCCAGGATATATAAGGATAGGGAAAAAAAACCAGAGGGGATAGAATGAATTGAGGGATTTTATGCCAATATATATCAGCAAGCTTCACATAGAAAATTGGGTAATAAAATATCATGATTGCAATCAGATTCAAAGACACAACTTTTTCTATGATCTGCAAAAGACCAGGATTGAACTAAGAATCCGAGACTAAGTTGATTGCATATTAAGAAAGCAACAATAGCACATATAAAATCAGATTAAGAATCCACTTAATGGAAAGAGGTCTAAGACTGATAACAAATTATATCTCATAATCGAGAGGATGAGAGAGCAGCTTGAGAGGTTGAATCATACCTTGATAA
>JAJJMC010001794.1:1507515-1628462 GCA_023531435.1 Papaver californicum | reverse complement strand
TCATGACAATGTAAGGAAGCATATATTTAACTGCCACATTTGATACTTAGAAAACCAATCAGAGATGATATTAATAAGTTGCTCAAGTTGAGAACGATATGCAATAAGGTGTTGTTGGTCTGATGATCAAAAATCTAGCAACTTTGGATCACAACTAAAAGGTTTGAAATCCAGTAAAGTATGATATCTTATCGTAAATCGACTCACAATAACATTTTTGAAGGTGATAATCAATCAAAACATGAAATGAAATGACTCATGGATTAACGTGGTTCAACAGTTAAACTGTCTACATCCACGGGTAAAATAATTGGTTCCATTTTTATTATCAATCTCCATTCATTACAGAATAAAAGAGGAGAATAAGTTTATAATCTTTACAAAAGAAAAGCATTCTATCAAATCATAATCATGTTAATCATGAACCAACTGGACTGGAAAATTACATAAATTTCTTACCTTACTCTTTGCTATTACTTCAATGCCTTCGTCCAATTTTCTCTTCTGATTTTCCGACCCCTTTTCCAGTTAATGAGCTTGGTATTTATAGCCAATTTGATGGGTACCCCGAACCTACCTTTCCACCTATTTGTTCTTATCCACCCTTGATGCGAAATATATTCCCGTAGGATTTACTTATAGATTCCGCAGACCTTGATTATGTATGCCACAATTCTTCTGCGGTCATATATTTTAATTATTATCTATGGATTTGGATAATAGTTGGGGCTTTATTTGAACTATTGTATATCTGACACGTAGCTCTTGAAAGTGTATCGTCATGCTTTTGTTCTTTTTGTTACGCAACTTGTAAAGTTGATACGTGTCTCTCATGCATCAACACTCATCATTACTCTTTATTGAGTCAGGCTTTCCCGTAACTTGGTGTCAGTCAGTCAGTAAAGTTATCTGTTTTGAGCTGTATGTCGTACTTTTCCGCTACGTACGTGTCAACCATCCACCAACGGTGTCAGAATCAATACTTATCGAATTTTCAGATTTTCTCAGAAGGTTTTTGTTTTAGTGTTTTTCGTCTCATCGTAGCTTGTTACTTCTCCAGTAGTTTCTGGACACGTGTAACTCGTAATTTATTCTCTCACAATTTGCCCCCTTTTTCCTTTTTTGGAATTGACAGTGGTGAAAATTTTGAAAAAAGGAAAAATAATAATTACCCTTTTTATTCCCACGCCTGCAATAACTTCCTTTCCCACGTTACACCGCTTTTTGCGCTAGTAGTAACTTCCTTTAGCACGTTACACCGTTTTTTGCGCTAGCAGTAATTTTCTTTAGCACGTTTCTGTCAGTTGGCGTTTTTCGAGGAAATCAAATCTCTGATAAAGTTTATTTCTTTTCAGTTTTCGACGGTTCATTAGTTTCAGCTTTCTTCTATTTAATATCAATTATTTCCCTTGTTTCATTCTTTACACCTTTTGATTTCTTCTTCTTAAAGTTGCAGCGCTTTTCATTCCTTTAAACTTTTCAAAGATTCTTCATCGCCTTGTTATTCTCTTAAACTCCTGTGATCAAGGACTCTTGCATTGGGATCAAGTTTTCTCTCTTTTTTAATCAACATATTCTCCTATCTTTCACTTCACTGTAAGCAATCTTTTTCCTTATCGTACTTGTTTGTTTATCAATCTCTATATCTGAACCTTTTTGGATTAATCATTGAGGATGATGTCGATGATTATATGTTTATTATTTGTTGGAATGTTGATAATGATGATGATGATAATATATGTTTTTGATCACTGATTGTTTTATCATGATCCTTTCTTTTTTCCTGATCAGAAAATTATTAACTGATTTGTATTTTTGATTTGATGATTATTCTGGCATTCTTCTGCTTTGTTTTTGTTTTTGATCATTGTATTCTTACTTTTTCTTTCTTCTCTGTGCAAATAAAAACTCATCATGGATGGAAGATATACTGCCAGAGTGACCGGTGATGATTCTCAGATGATCAGCCTTTGATCAGGAGGTCGTCTCGCTGTCCCACACCGAGAGATCACCCTATTTCTATTAGGCCCACAAATGCTCCTGCTGATTCTTCTAGGCCTGCAAATATTCCTGCTGCGGCCAGCAATTCTGCCCCCAAGAGTAAGGGGGATCATGAAAGCTGTAAGTCTGTGAACCTTGAGGAGTTCAAAAAGAAACATTATCTTCGCAGATTCAAAGTTTCTTTCTATGAGCAAGGCGAAGATGAAATTTCACTGGATATGATGAAAGGGTTTAATTACACCAGCAACAGGTTATTAATTCTTGCGGAAGCATTTGAAGCAGGCCTTCGACTTCCTTTATATCATAGCGATCATCCTTTCCAGTTTGAGGTTCTTGCATCCCGCATCTAATCTCCACATGGTCTTGCCCGATCCATTACTAAATATAATGGAAATTGGTGGCGTATTTTGGATGAGTGCAGCATGCGGAGCCAAGGATTGACCAACTTCACATGCTACGTTCCCGATCCTTCAGAACGTAAGCATTATACAGTCGAGAATTTTCACGCGACGTATTCAGATAATATTGCCGCAAAAAATTATTTGAGGTGGAGCGTTGGTCCTAGCCGCAAAAGTGGTACGGGATTTCGCTTGCTTCATGAGATTGATAACTCCAAGATAAGATTTATCCCTGGAACGGAGACTTCTTTAAAGGAAAGAATCAGTATACATCATGATTTTAAATGGTACCGTGCCCCATTGGTTATTGAAGGTCCATGGGTCTTTCGGTCACTCCCTGATGATGCGGTTCAAAACCTTTTTGGCCGCTTCCCTGGTTACTGCCATTGACGGTTGAATTTCTCTGATTTCAAATTTCCGCTTGTGATTGAGGTACGTAAAGTTTTTCTCTATCTTCTTATATTGATTTATGGTTTACATTTTTCTCTGAGGGTTAAAGTATCTTTTATTTTTCATAGCCGCCTGGTGAATTTCTAGTTGAGCTGCTGGTTGAGCTGCTGGCTGTGCTGCAAGTTGAGCAGCAGATTGATGAAAGCGTACGAGGTGACACAAGAGGGAAGCGCAAAGCCGCAATTCCCATAGTGAAGGTATTGTTTTTTCCTGATGAATTCTAATATTCCTTATGAATTTCGATTGATGAATTCTTGTGGTTTATTGATAGGGTCGGAAAAATCTCAAGGGGGTACCCCGGGCTCCCTTTGATAAAGAAGAGGGAGAAATTCAGGATTCTCCCCTTTATCACCCAGTTGTGAGAGGTGGACGAAGCTCCGCCCCAGAGTTACAAGAAGAGGAGCAGGTCATATCTCTTCAAATATCCCACTGTAAATCTTCGGATCAAGCCGGTACTACGGAAGAAATTCCAGAAGCTGGTGCTGCCGAAAAAGCTCCAGAAGTTATGGTTAATCCTTCACTTGAAACCATTCTAAATGAAGTCGTTCCTGATCCTTCCTTCTATCTTCAATTTTCTCATTTAGCCGCTGATGAGCCGTTTAACACCTTTCTAAAATAAAGATGGTCCAGCTGATGAAGTGGATCACCCTGTTCAAGGTGATCCTACAAATGCAGATGGTTTAGTTTAAGGAGTGGATCGCCCTATACAAGGTGATCCTACAAATGAAGATAACTCAACTGCTGCGGGACTAAATGAGTCTTCGGACATCAATATTGCAGGAAATGTACCCGCAGGTACTATGGTGGTGACTTCTCCTATCCCCGCTGCAAGCGTTGTTGTTGCGGAGACATTTGAGCCGAACAGAGAAATCCCGCAAACGAATAAAGGCAAGGGGATTACAGCAGAGGATTTAAGCCTCTTACGGAAAAAAGATAAAGCCTTCCAATGGTTCTTGTCAAAGGAGCTTTTGTATGTTCCGAGTAACCCTTCGCCGGTGAAATCAGATAGTGCATCGATTTCACGCTTACGTCAATCCATGGGGGATGTACCATTTGATGCGGTTAGAGACGCTTGGTTTCAAGATCAGGATGAAGTTGTTGATCCTACTTTCCCGTCGAATCCACCTTCTTCTCTGGAGGAAACTCTTGCATTTTCCGATGGACAAGTATATTCTTTCCCGTAGCAAGATCTTGTAAACAAGTATTTTTATTATCTTTATACCCTTTGACTTTCTCTAATTTTTAGTTTTATTTATGACTTTGATTTTGCAGCTTGCACAGGGTCAGAACGTTGTATTCACTGCGTACAAATTCTATAAAGGGTGGTCCATAATGATGGAGTCCTAGTTTAAGACCAAAGAGAATAATGCTTTGAGCTTGCAACGGGAAATTGACATGCTTCGCGGACAATTGTTCGACCTTTAGATTCAAGGTTTAACTCTTTTCATCTTATTAAATTCTCTTAAGATTTTTTGCTTGCATTCTGAATTACTTCATGGGATCAGCGGGGGATTCAGAACTCATATCTAGGATGCGGTGTAGAAATACGCAATTGAGAGATCATGTAGTGAAAGTTAATAATGAGAACGTGGAGGTCAAGACAAGATTTAATGATCTAGTTGATATTTATGATTTAGTCATATGGAGGTATAATAGATTAAAATCACAATATGAGCGTTTATTGGAAGAAATGGTTCATAGGAAAACAGAGTTTAACAATCTTGTTGATGATCATGACTTGGTCATACTGAAGCATGATAGATTAGAATTGCAACATCAGCTTTTGCTAGAAGAAATGGTTCACAAGAAACAGAGTTTAGTGTTGCGTTATTGTGGACTAAAGATAGTGTTTCCGAAGCATGGGCAAGGTCTGATAGATTGGAAGAAGAAAACCGCAGGCTTTATGTTGAACACAGGTATATCCTTGCGGGATTTTCCCGTTCCAGTTCGTATCACAATCGCAACTTTCTTTATGTATAGCTCAAGTCATTAAGGACAGAGACCACTTGGCTTCAGAAACTCATGCTAAAGGAAAAGCCCTTGCGGATGCTCAAACCAGAATCCTTGATTTGTCTGATTCCATTCTTCAACGTGAAAGTGACATTCACCGCTTGCATAAAAAAGTAGCAAAGTGTATATCTAAATTAAATCAACTGCGGGATAATAACGCAGAACTAGTTCAGTGTTATCAAAACATTCATCAACTCATTGTCAAGTATAACAAGATTTCAGGAGAATATGATTTCCTTGAAGTTAATAAGGATGCAATGAGTCATGAATTAGCATAGTTTGAATCCTTCGCTGGAGGTATCTTATTTTATGTATATTTGAAATTTGTTATTATTCCCGCATTGACTAACCTGCTGCTTTGGTTCCAGGTTTTGAAGAAAAATTTAATAAGGCGGCCGCAAGGGCTGCCAAGGTTGAGGGTGATCTTGGAATGGAAAACACTAGGATTGAAGAACTCAATAGGCAAGTAGATCGGGCTTCTATCAAGGCTAATGAGGCACAAACTCAGCTTGAGCTTTCCTCTACTGAAGCCAAAGAAGCACAAGCTCAACTTGTGCTTTTATCTTCTAGAGTTGAAGGGTCTGAAGACAAATTAAAACTAGAGGTTGCGAAAAATGAAATCCTTGTTCAGGATTTAAATATTGAAAGAGGAAAAATAATTTTTTGAAAAACAAAGGTCCAGAATTGCGAATCTTAATTAAATGAATTTAAACTGGAGATTAAAGGCTTATATTAAGTGGTTAAGAGACGAAGCTCGAGTTGAGATTGCAAAATCAATTAACAAGACTCTTGATCGAGTACAAGTCGATGAATTTTCAAGAGTTTACAAAGCAAGGATGTTCCGGATAATCCTAAATTTGTAGGTGTTCTTCCCTATCCTTAACTTTCTTCCCGCACCTTAGCTTTCTTTGTAGGGTGTTCTTCCCGCACATTAGTTGTCTTTGATGTTGCCCTTCTCTTCTTCATTTCTTAGTTGTAGTTGCGTTTTCCTTTTTCTTTGTAATTTTATCCCTACAAAACAGATTTTGAATATATATATATATATATATATATATATATATATATATATCAATTATTAGTTCATTGCATGAGTGTGATCAACCGCAAGGAAATTTTGTACCTTGAGTTATATTGAGGGTGTAAGGCATGTATAACTTCTCTCTGGCCAGATGGAAATTAGGATTCAATCCCTAGCATGTCTCCTGAAACAGAGACTGATACAACAATTGATATCCTGTTAGGCATCTCTGTGGCGAAAGATCCAATAGTTATACACTCATAAACATTTACATGGACTTTCTAGAGAAATTACATGTGATGTTCTTTACCTAATATGTATCCAAGTTGTTGTATAGTTGTATTTTTGATTGTGAGCACTTCCTGAAGTGGAGAGTACTTGATACAATAATCAATGTCATGTTAGGCATCTCTGTGGCAAAAAATCCAACAATCATAAACATTTATTTGGATCTTCTAGAGAGATTGCATTTGATCTGCTTTACCTATTATGAGCGCCAACTATTATACAATTGCGTTATTGATCAAGGATAGTATGGTTTGAGATATTGTGCGTACCAAGGATGTTGTAAAATTTCTCCATCCATGTTCCGCAAATGATATGATCCTTGTCCCGTAATGTCTTATATAACATAAGGTCCTCCCCATGTTGGTGCAAATTTCCCTTATTTTTTGTCTCTTTGGTATTTCGGGATTCCGCAACTTTACTTTTTTATTGTATTCCCTTGTCAATCTTCTTTGATAATTTTCCATTTTTTGAAGGGTAACTTCTCTTCTTTCTTCTAAGTCATCCAACTTTTCAAGCATTAGGTCTGAGTTCAAATTTTTCTCCCATGCTTCTGTTCTTGTGGTATGTAAAATGACTTCCGTTGGAATTACTGCTTCTGCTCCATATATAAGAAGAAATGGTGACTCTCCAGTGGACTCTCCCCTTGTAGTGCGATACGCCCATAATGTATTGTCAAGATGTTCACAACATCGTTTGTGGTGTCCATCAAGTGTTTTCTTTAGATTCATGGCAATTGTCTTATTTGTTGCTTCGGCTTGTCCATTACTTTACGGATAGAGCGGGGTTGGCTTGTTCTTTTGTATATTGAATGCTTCGAAAAGCATATCTGCATTTTTTATTTGTAACTGCTGTCGATTATCGGAGACTATGGCTACCGGAACTCCAAATCTACATATTATATTCTCAAATAAGATTTTGAATAGATCGGTATCTCTGATATATGCAAAAGCTTTGGCCTCAACCCATTTAGTAAAATAATTTGTGGCTACAATCAAATATTTTCTTTTTTTTGTACCTTCCACAAATGGTCTAATGATGTTTATCCCCCATTTTGCAAATGGCCAGGGTCTGAGTACGGAGTTAAGTTCTGTTGCGGGAGATTTTATTCTTTTCGCATAGCGCTAACATTCTTCACATTTTTCACCATATTTTCCGCATCTTTATGCATAAAAAGATAATAATATACTTGTGTTTTTGCTTTAAATGCCAGCGATCGTCTTCCACTATGATTTCCTGCATCACCATAATGTATATCTTTGAGAATCTGTAGCCCCTTATCCTATGATAAGCATCGAAGTAATGGTCCCAAAAAGGATTTGCGGTACAAAATTATATCCCGCAACTGATAATTCACAGATTTTGACTACACCTTTCTTGTCTCTTTAGTGCTTGCGGGCAATATACCATCTTGCAAATACTGATGTATTGAAACTCTCCAATCTTCACCCAATAACCTGTTTTCTGGTTTTTGTGGGAAATTTGCATCATCTTAGCAGCTGGATCCTCAATATCTTCCCCCACTTCCTCTATCTTTTCGACTTCCCACAACTTAATTGATGGTTCGTAAATGCGCTCAATTTTGACTGCCGATGTATTACGATCTTTTATCGTGGAAGAAATAAATGCTAACGCATCTGCATGGCGATTCTTATCTCTGGATAAATGTTGAAAGACTATATTTAGAATTTGAGGCGCCAACTTTTGCACTAGATTCTTGTATTGTATCAGATCTTCATCGAGCGCTTGATACTTTAATTCAACTTGTCGAATTATTAATTGCGAGTCACTTGTGAGTCGCACGTCGCTTATCCCAAATTCAATGATGAGTTGAAGAGCATGAATCACAGCCTCATACTCGACTACGTTATTTGTATGTTTGTCGAACTCAAGTCGAAATGCATACACCATTCGATCTCCCGTAAGAGTTGTAATCACAATTCCAATTCCCGCACCTTCTTTATTTCGTGCCCCATTAACAAATACCTCCCATCTGTGGGAATTCGCAAAACTTAAAATGTCTTGAGAATCATCATCTTCTATTCCGGGAAAACCTTGGATTTCAAAATCATCATCTATCGGTAGATCCGAAAGGAAATCTGCTAGGACTTGTGATTTTTGTGCGGTTTGTATTTTTTATATGATGTGGAACTGTTCCATCTGTGCATTCCATTTTGCTATTCTTCGTACTTTTCCCACATTCTTCAATACCGACTCCAACGAAGCTTTGCTTGGTACCCGCACATAATGTATCATAAAATACGTGCGTAACTTCTGAGTAGCAAAAACCAATGCTAATATTAACTGTTCAATTTTGGTATAATTTCTTTTCGCAAGGTTTAAATTTTTGATGATGTAATACTCTGTTTTTTCTACTTTGTCATTTGTTCGTACCAATACTACACTTACTGCATCTTCTGTTGGGCCTATATACAAGGCGAGTATTTCTCCAGGTTCCGGCTTTTGTAATGCAGGCAATGTAGCAAAAGCTTTGATATTCTCGAAGGCTTGCTCACAATTCTCGTTCCGTACAAACTTATTTTTCTTCTTTAAAGTATCAAAAAAGGGCTTGCATTTATCTGAAAATCTAGCAATAAATTTGCCGAGCGCGGCCAAACAACCTTTTAATTTTTTTACTTCTTTAACATTCCTTAGAGATGGCATATCAATGATTTCCTAAATTTTTGCCGAATCAACTTCGATTCCTCTTTTAGTAACCAAGTATCCAAAAAACTTTCCTGATGTAACCCCAAAAATGCATTATCGGGATTAACTTTCATCTTAAATCTCCGCAAGGCTTCAAATATCTATTTCAAATCTTTCAAATGATCCTTTGATAATTTACTCTTTATCAGCATGTCATCTACATAAACTTCGAGTGTGCGGCCTATCCATGGCTTAAAAATTGCATCTATCAATCGTTGATAAGTTGCTCCTATATTTCTTAACCCAAATGGCATTCTGGTATAGCAATATAATCCGTGTGGAGTGAAAAATGCAGTATGTTCTTGATCTTTTCGGCTAAAACAATCTGATTGTACCACGAATGCCCATCCATGAAGGATAAAGCCTCATGTTCTTCAACAACGTCCACCAACTGATCAATGCTTGGGAGCGGATAACTATCCTTTAGGCATGCCTTGTTTAGATTGGTGAAATCTATGCAGATTCTCACTCTGCCATTCTTTTTGGCACTACCACCATGTTTGAAATCCAAGTTGGATATTGCACTTCTCGAATAAACCCTGAATCCATGAGCTTTTTCAGCTCATTTTCAACTGACAAATGATATTCTGGTGCTACCTTCCGTATGCGTTATCGAAAAGGTGTAGTTCCCGTATGTATGTGTAACTCATGTTGTACAATATCTGGGTCGATGCCCGGCATGTCCTCCATCTTCCATGCAAAAATTTCCACAAAATCTCTAAGCAGGAGGACCAAATTATGCTCCCTTTCCGTTTCCATCAGCGTTCCGATTTTTATCATCCTAGGAAATTCTTCTGTCCCTATGTATTATATTTTGATCTCTTCAATTGAGGTAAAGGTCGGTTTGGGAGCTCTTAAAAGAGTGGGATCCCCCTTTGGTTGCTATTCTGGAGGACCACCTTCATCAATTTTTGGCATGCTTTCCTTTACTTTAGTGCGTTCATTTTTTTCATTGACTTCTTTACTTCACGCAGTCTTGATCATATATTGGCTTAGGGCTTCTTCTTTAGTCGTCATTTTGCGTTCTTTTTTCCTATTTTGTTGTTGATACTGCCGCTCTTCATTCATGCGGATTTCTGCAAGAATGCAAGATTTTGCTTCATTTTGATCTCCTTTTATCTCCATCTCCCCTTGCGGTATTGGAAACCGCATATATTGGTGATACGTTGAAGTCACCCCTTTGAATTGATGGACCAAGTGTCTACCAATAATGGCGTTGTATGGAGATGGAGCCTCAACTACGCTGAACTTAGTCAAAATACTTATCGGTCTAGTCGCAACATCAAGCAAGATTTCCCCTTTCGGTTTTGAAGCTAATCCGTTAAACCCATAAATTGTGTAGCAAGAAGGTGTTAACTGATCATCTTGTAACCCCATCTTCTGGAAGATATCATAAAACAATACGTTGAGAGAGCTGCCCCATCTATAAGAATTTTCCTTATATTCCAACCGGATACTGGAAATGTAAGCACTAAGGGATCATTGTGGATTTCAATCTCCTGGTCAACTTCATCTGCAGAAAAAACTAGCGGGGATGCCATCCATTCTTCCCATGCTTCTGCAACTCTTCCCGTAACCCTGAAAACTTCATGGCTGCGAACCATTTTATGCAATTTTCTATCAATAGCCGCATTCATGGATGACTCATCCGATTCAAAGTAGGAAATCATGTTAATAGTTTGATTATTTTGGGGAATATTAAGTGTTTCGCCTTTTTGAGTTTTGGTGGGGGACCAGGTAATTGAATGAATTCTTTTAACTCTCCCGTATCGATCAACCCTTGTATATGCATCATTAGATTCCTTCATCGGTCTGTGAAGTGTCCCCGATAGCAATGGTATTCACAATACCCCTTGGAGTTCTGAGAGTTTGGGGGTTGTTGTCCATTTGTCCAAAGCCAACGAAAATCTGGTCTGTTCTTTATTGCATTCAAAATTTCTGGATGAGTATTGAGTTTAGTGAAAGTTCGCTCCTCAAATATTTGGACAAATTTTCTTATATCCTCTATCTTTCCTCGTTTTGATTCAATGTTTGGAGTTTTTCCCGCAAACCTCTTCCCTGAACTAGATGATGGCTCTACAAAATTGGCCTTTCTGGCATTTCCTTGATGTTGTGATATTATTCTCGGATGTTATCTTTGGATATCCTGCAGTCTTGCATATTTTTCAATGATATCTCTGAGATCCTCTTTAGTCTTTGGATTTTTGTCGTGGATATCAACAAAGAGGTTGCTTTCTCGATTGGTTATACCCCATTTATAGATATTGATAGCGACTTCTAGGATTACATCCCTGATTGCTTGACAGATCATCTGCCATCGATCTGTATAATTCAGATGGTTTCTTCTGGCCACGAGGAAAGAGAATATAGCTTATCCATCCCCGCATCTGCGGCTTGTTGTACATGTATGTTTCTATAAACTTACGGGTCAACTGTGTGTACGAATGCACCGGCCCTTCTTGTAAATTATCATACCATGCCAAAGCTATTCCTTTCAAACTCGATGGAAAATTCTGACATATAACAACATCGTCTTTCTCCCAACGTGGCATGATGCGATTGTAATATTTCAAGTGGATTGTTGGGTCTTTTGTCCATCGTAGCATTCAAAAATAGGAATACTACAATCTCGGGGCATTGGTGCGTATGCCAAGTTCGGTGCCAATAGCGTTCGTCTAGCTTCTTCTAAGACTTCTTCTAACCGTCCACCCTCTTTATTTTTCAAATTCTTAATTTCTTATCGCATTTGCTTCATGGTCTCATAGCATATTTACCACCTGTCATTTTGCAATCATGAACCATCATGATTCAACCTATCTGGATCATGTTGCTGGGATGCGGGTTCCACCACCACTACTCTTTGATCTTTGTTGACTTTAACTCTTCTCCCAGTGGGTCTACTGGACTTGTTTCTTGCTCCCGTGTTCTAGTCGTAGATGGTTTCATACCATGCTGGACTTTTTCTTTGAATATTTGATTTTCTCTGGAATTTTCTTCAAATGAACGAGTATTTGTGTGATTTTCAGAATTGTTTAGGTGATCTTTGATGGATTGTTGTCCTCGTGATTCTCTCACCGTTTCCCTTTGTTGAGGAGCCCTTGTTGCATTACTCCCCTGATTTCTTGAATTAGCATCTTGATCCTGCAAGTTTCTATGTGACACTATTTCCATTTGTATGGTTGATAGACACATTTTAGTGTCTAAATTGCACCTTAGTTTCTATTAAGTTAGTATTCGATTTTGCAAATATTACGTGTTTTTATGCTTTTGTAGGTACATTAGAAGAATAAAGATTTGTGGAAAAATTTGCTCAAAAAGTGATAAAGGCACCCCAAGGACAAGTGTTATTGGCACCCCAAGAATGGATAAGGGACACCCTAGGATCGGCCGAGTCAACCCAGCGGGTCAACCAGGCGAGTCAACCCAGCGAGCCAGCGAGTCGACTCAGCCGATTCAACTCATCGGGAAAAATACTGGATTGTACTGGATATCTCAAATCGATTGATTCGCAAGTTATTTTGCTTCCAGATTGTTCCAAACATTAATAGATATCTTACACAAGTCAGAAACAGCAAAAGATCCCGTGAAATCAGCTCGAAAATCATGTATATGGCCGGAATCATGTTTCGATTAGGATTGAGATTAGTGGGTTGTTTTAGAGAGTTCTATTAGGTTTAGAACTCTCTCTAGGGTTTTTACAACCTACATAAACCAAGAGAAGCCAAGAAAAATAGGGACAGAAGCCTAAAGATCAAATCAGAGCACTTCCGGCCAACTTCCGTCGCCGCCGATCACCTGCTACTGCACCGGCCGGCGTGTTCTTCATCCATCCATCATCGGAGAAGACGACTCAGCAACGTCTACATCTGTTGCTGATTCAAACTGTTCTGTTGCCTGTTGTTTCTTTCCTTTGTTGCTTAGAACTTTTCTGTAATAGCTGAACATTCTTCTTTAACGCATATACGCGTATCAAATCAGCTGTTACACCATTATTCAACCTTGTAATCGATATTTTGAGCAATGAAGAGATCTTTTGAGCAAGTTTTCTTCACCATGAGCTAAGTTTATTTATTGGGATGATGGAGGAGGTTTTTCTCTCAATTTTATGTGATTTAATTATTTTCTAATAATTATTTATAATTCTTTTGTTATTAGAATTGCATAGTTTTAAATAGTGAAAACGGTTTTCTTTCAACAGTTGTGCTTTTGCCTGATGGATTATGCTTGGTTAATTAATTTTGATAGTCCATGCTTGTGATTTACCTCTGTTTGTTAGCATAACGAAACCAATTTTGGCAATTACTTGCGCTTCAATTAATTTAAAAAGAATTATCTGATTAATCCCATAGGTTGTTAGAATTACCTGATTCCTGATTCCTGGTCCTTTTAAAATTATTCAAAAATCATCTTTAGGTTATTTAGTCTTTTTCATACTCCTGGAATTTTCTAGAGTTAATTTAAATCATTATTTTCTAAAATCATTACCTTTACAAGTTCGAGAAACGATCACCTTATTTACCACTTTCAAAACTACATCAATTTTTGGCGCCGCCGACGCGGACTTGTTTTTAGGTTTAGGGTTTTAGATTTATTTTTAGGTTTTTATTTTTAGTTTTATTATTTTACTTTGTTCTATTTTACGTTTCTTTTGGTATTTCTCTTTTTGTTACAGGTTGAATTTTTGACCGAAAAGGGAAGTAAGCCAAAGTTTTGGAATTAAAGCTAAAGCTTGGAATTAAAGGGAAAAGCTTAAAGAACGAAAAAGAAGATCGAAGATTTTATTTATTTATTTTTTATTAGATTTTTAGTTTATTTTAATTAGTTTTAATTAGTTTAGAAGATTATATTAGGGTTTTTATTATTTCTGTAATTTTTCTTTTATTTTCGGACACTTTGGACATTATTTTTGGGACTTTGCACATTTTATTATTTTTAAACCCTACGGAAGGGTAATTTTAAATATCAAACTGTGTGCAGGGAAGGACGACAATTACGATATTGTCTCGGCCTCTCGGGTTCGCACACTATTAAAAAGGATATTAGTGGCCCGAGTCGACTTCAACGGTTCGTCGCCCGTCTAGTACGGGAGGTAACTTCGACCAACCCACGAATCTCCTGTCAGTGGGTTTTCTGGACGCCTTTGTATGCATATATGTTGAGGACTGAATACGGAACTTAATTTTTGCATAGTAAAGGGCAAGGCCTGTCCATACAAGATAAGGTTTCGGATTTCATCACCATCTCCTTCTTGCCCGCCTTAGGAAAACGAAACCTACGTGAACCTAAGCCTAAAATCTTGACTAGAAAGAGACCTATAGGGTATCGAGCTTATTGGAAAATCGTTCAAAAGGACTGTACGGGTTACTTTATTAGCCTAACTCGAAGTTCAGGATGATTATTTTAAGTTGATTAGAGCCGCCTTGTAACCCAGGGAAAAGTGCCAAAGAGACAGGGGTATCAAAGCTCCATTGAGCTTCTCCTGTTTCTCTTCGACTTAATCTAATTCAGATCGTTCTAAGAGGTTTGCTAAAATTATAACCAATTGCATTTTGAAAGAATAGAAGTTGGTCTAGTGACAATCTAAGTGGAGCCATCATGCTTGTTGTTTGCTAGATTTAGGTTTGATTTGGTTGAGTCAGGGCACGATTGTGTTTGATTAATTTCTTGTTAGGATTTAATTTTTGCATACCAAGAACGCCCTTAAGGCGAACTTGGGATAGAGACCCTCAAGGTAGGTTAATTAGTGGAAGACTTGTAGTTCACCTTAACCTTGAGAAGCCAACTGAGAGTGAACTAGTCACTCCCGAGACTGTGTCAGCAATGACATCTCTGAAGGATTTGTTGAATCCGACTCGGACCTCACGTCCATCTTGCATCAAGTTAGCCGCTACTGAAGCGAGCTACGAACTGAAACCCGGAAGTATCCATATGCTTCCATTATTCTTAGGAAAAGAAAATGAAAATCCCTATTTTCATGTTAGGGAATTCGAGGAAATATGTAGCACAATCAGGATTAGAGACTTGAATGACAAGTCTATTAAACTTAGATTATTTCCCTTTTCACTAAGAGATAAAGCCAAGTCGTGGCTGTATAGCTTGGCTCCTCAGTCAATTGAAACCTATGCCCAACTTACTTCAGCTTTTATTCAGAAGTTCTTCCCTAGGAACAAAATTTCGTATGTTAGGCAGAAAATATGCACGTTTTCCCAGCTAGAGGGAGAGTCTCTGTATGTGTATGTAGAAAGGTTCAATGACTTATTATCCCAATGCCCAGACCACGGTATAGAGGAGTTAAGGCTAGTTCAAATCCTCTATGACGGCTTAGACTATGCATCTATAACCTTGGTCGAGTCTTTATCAACTGGAGGGTTCGACAGTAAGACTCCTGCTGAGGCGATGAAACTTCTGAGGGACATCGCCGAGAAGACCCAGCAGTGGGAGAGAAGTAGAGAGCCAAAAAGTACAATTCTTCTAGGAAGAGGAAATGTTGATAGGGTATAAGAATCTTTCGATCTAAAGGCCCAAATAGAAGCCTTATTTAGAAGGCTAGAACTGGTCGAAATGAATCAAGCTAGTAGTTCGGAGCCCAACCAATTCGAAGAGCAGGCTTTTGCTCTTTATAATAACACTAGATTTGATAACCAGAGAACGTTCGACCCGTATTCGGAATCTTATAACCCTGGCTGGAGAAACCACTCGAACCTTTCCTGGTCGAAAGGCCAGGCTCAAGGTCAGTTTAGTAATGCTAAAGGTCCTCCAGGCTTCAGTTATAAGAATTCGGCTGGTCCAACTCAGCCCAGCAATGATAAAAAGTATGAGCAGATGTTCCAAAGCCTAGAAAAAGCCGTGTCTAGTTTACAAACCCAAGTCAGTGACATTGCTACGGCTTTGAGAGAGAGAGAACTTGGTAGGTTCCCTAGTCAACCCGAACCCAATCCTAGAGGATCCAATGGAATGTTGACTGATGAGAAATCATCCAGTCATGTGAATGCAATTAGTACCCTTAAGAATGATAAGGTAGTGGACAACAAGGTAACTAGGCCCGTTAGTGAACAAACTGTAGTTCATCCTGACCCAATAGTTGAAGAGACTGATAAAGTCTCTGACGAGCCTGAGGAAACCCCTCAGAGAACCGATTTCATACCTAGAGCCCCATACCCAAGGTTGTTAGCACCTACTAGGAAGGAATCCAATTTTAATGAAATAATGGAAGTTTTTAAGAAAGTCACGATCAACCTTCCATTATTAGATGCAATTAGGCAGATTCCTGCTTATTCCAAGTTTCTAAAGGATATGTGTACGCGAAAGCGAAAACTTAGCGGACATAAGAAAGCTTTTCTAGCTAGTCATGTAAGTTCAATTATACAGAGTAGTACGGCCCTTAAGTACAAAGACCCAGGTTCCCCAACCATAGCTTACACAATAGGAAACTACCGGGTAGAAAGAGCCTTACTCGATTTAGGAGCCAGTGTGAACTTACTGCCGTACCATGTGTACCTCCAGCTAGGACTAGGTGATTTGAAACCGACTCAGATGACTTTGCAGTTAGCTGATAGGTCTGTGAAAATTCCTCGTGGTGTCATAGAAGATGTTTTGATTGAGGTGGATAAATTTATTTATCCAGTGGACTTTGTTTTGCTTGATACCAGACCTGTACCTGATCCAGAGAATCATATACCGGTTATACTAGGTCGCCCGTTCTTAGCAACATCTAATGCGATCATTAACTGTCGTAACGGTGTTATGAACTTATCTTTTAGTAACATGACTATTGAGCTGAATATCTTCAACATTAGTAATCAACCACCTGAGCTGATGACCCCACCTTAGAAACCGTCAACATGATAGAGACCCCAGTTCAGGAGTCATTACCAAACACTTTGATAGAAGACCCGTTAAAAAAATTTCTAGCCCACTTTGGATTAGAGTTTGATGAGTTAGGTCCATCAGAGACCTTAGCTGTGATTGTAGCTTCAGATTTGGATAGTGACCAAGAGAATAGGCTAGTAACCGTGCTTCAGGACAATAAGAAAGCCTTAGGAGGGACCGTAGCAGATATTAAGGGAATTAGCCCAACAGTTTGTATGCACCAGATCCATTCAGATGAAGAATCCAAACTGTCTAGGGAGATGCAGCGTAGGCTCGACCCATTAGACGATCCATTAGAGAAATGCCGAGCCAACTATAGAATTGATGGCGATAATGATAGTGTTATTAATGAAGTAAGCACTTTGTTAGGTTCTGCACCACCAGATTGTAATTTAGAAGAAGCAATTGACTATTTTCGAGAATCTGACGATCCGAAAATGAGGGAAATTGTTATTAGTCTATCTAGAGACACTGAAAACTCTAAGTTTGGGGGTGACTATCATTCTCCATGTGCTATACCATTAACTCTTAGGAAGGTCCCTAGCTTGGGACCATACATATGCACGTCTGCCATTGTACAAGATCATCTTCGAGCTAGATCCAATGATCCTCCTGTTCAGAAAGAAGTTCAGTTGCCAAAAACCCATCCTCTGGTCGATGTGGTTTACCTAGATAGGGATCAAAGTGTGTTCAGATTGTTTATCTTTGTAGCTTGCTGGTGTTTCCTTCTATTGTGGATAACACTATTTGATTCAGATGATCAACAGTTGTTCCGATTATTGTTATATGATTTAAGGAGGTAACTTATGCTCATGCGACACGGTAATATCTTTCCCTAATTCCTTTTCGTGCAGTGTTTAGAAACATTGAGGACAATGTTTAATTTAAGTTTGGGGGTATTGGGAAACTTTTTAGGATTAATAAGATTTGGAATTTATAAGCATGTGAACAATTCAGGGTGACACTGACCACTCTAAGTAGATGGAAACTTAGCCATTTTGCTAAAAGGATTGGTGTGCCCAGCTAGATGGTCTATTCATAAAGGAGACAGAGTTCAGGTGTTAGAAATAACATGATAGTTGTCACCACCATATCACGTTCTGTTTTATTATTTGCAATTTTGTGTTTCTCTGAGAGTATTGGTGGGTCCTAGCATCGACATGTTAATTAGCACTGGAATGACATTTAGTGTACTGAGATCATGCCCCACATGAATAATACGTTAGTGTTTTAGAGTTATGTGTGTGGTCCCCCTGTCTCCGTCGCCTAAGCAAGCGTAGAATGCAGGATCCATGGGAACACACATGTATTAGGTGTCAAAAAAAAAAAAAAGTTAGAAAAAAATTGAGAATAAAATGGTATTTGGTATTTTAAGGTTCTCCCTGTCTCCGTCGCCTAAGCAAGCGTGGAACGCAGGATCCATGGGAACTTGTAAATATTTTAGTTAGTAGTAACCGTTGAAAATAAATGGGGAGTATTTCGACACACTAGGTTTCATCTCGGTACTGACCTTCAGACAGATATGGGACACATCGTTCGCCTTGGTCAACATTTGCGACTTTCTACAGTCTACATTCATCTTCTAAGTCTTTTCATGTGATGGGTGGTTAGATAACTGTCTGAGTAGAACTCTGTTGTCTTAGATATGAATTTTAGTATGCTTGAGTTAACACTCGTGTACAGTGATTGGATTCATAAAGGGTAATGGTCCCTATAGCCGAATATCTGAGTAGCCAACTAACTAGCTTGTTTAGTGTCTATCCTTAATCGTTCACGTGTTGCTAAGATCTAGATTCAGGTTTTGTGGGTATACCTCTTGTAAACCCTCACGAGACAAAACTCGTCCACTAGGGACATCTAGGGGTTTAACGGCTTGCTGCATATGCTAAATGTAGTCGCGATTCCTGCGAAAGTGAGTTAGGATTTTTACTTTATTTTTAGAGTAGTTTGCTCGAGGACTAGCAAAATAGTAAGTTTGGGGGTATTTGATAGACACATTTTAGTGTCTAAATTGCACCTTAGTTTCTATTAAGTTAGTATTCGATTCTGCAAATATTACGTGTTTTTATGCTTTTATAGGTACATTAGAAGAATAAAAATTTGTGGAAAAATTGGCTCAAAAAGTGATAAAGGCACCCAAGGACAAGTGTTATTGGCACCCCAAGAATGGATAAGGGACACCCTAGGATCGGCCGAGTCAACCCAGCGGGTCAACCAGGCGAGTCAACCCAGCGAGTCGACTCAGCCGATTCAACTCATCGGGAAAAATACTGGATTGTACTGGATATCTCAAATCGATTGATTCGCAAGTTATTTTGCTTCCAGATTGTTCCAAACATTAATAGATATCTCACACAAGTCAGAAATAGCAAAAGATCCCGTGAAATCAGCTCGGAAATCATGTATATGGCCGGAATCATGTTTCGATTAGGATTGAGATTTGTGGGTTGTTTTAGAGAGTTCTATTAGGTTTAGAACTCTCTCTAGGGTTTCTACAACCTATATAAACCAAGAAAAGCCAAGAAAAATAGGGACAGAAGCCTAGAGATCAAATCAGAGCACTTCCGGCCAACTTCCGTCGCCGCCGATCACCTGCTACTGCACCGGCCGGCGTGTTCTTCATCCAGCCATCATCGGAAGACGACTCAGCAACGTCTACATCTGTTGCTGATTCAAACTATTCTGTTGCCTGTTGTTTCGTTCCTTTGTTGCTTAGAACTTTTCTGTAACAGCTGAACCTTCTTCTGTAACGCATATACGCGTATCAAATCAGCTGTTACACCATTATTCAACCTTGTAATCGATATTTTGAGCAAATGAAGAGATCTTTTGAGCAAGTTTTCTTCACCATGAGCTAAGTTCATTTACTGGGATGATGGAGGAGGTTTTTCTCTCAATTTTATGTGGTAAGTCTATTTTTAATTAATTATTTATAATTCTTTACTTTTAAAATTGCATAGTTTCGAAATAGAAAAACGGTTTTCATTCAGTAGTGGTATTTTTATTTGATGGGTCATGCTGGGTTGACAACCTCTGATGTTCCATGCTTGTGATTTACCTCTACTTGTTTGCATAAAGCCTATTTTTGCAATATTTGAGTTTAATTTATTTAAAAGAATTGCATGATTAATCACATAAATTGTTAGAAATAACTGAATCTTGATTCCTGGTTTTCTCCATATATTCTAAAAATCATCTCTAGTTTATTTTCCTGATTTTTTAATTAACTATACTAAGTCCATTATTTTCTAGAATCATTACCTTCACAAGTTCGAGAATCGAACACTTTATTTACCACTTTTAAAACTACATCAATGGTCCCTTTTGAGATGTTGTAATTTCTTCTAAGCTCAGTCTTTTGTTGTTGCAGGGATTTCTTTACCAGTATTCTAAAAGAGCTTATATAATAAGTTATGTGTCTCTAAAGGTTTTATCATTCTCAATAAATATATAATGCAATTTAATTAAAAGAAAATATTAAACTTAGTTTTTAAGATGCCATACACAAACCGAATAACTTTTTGATTTTCATGAATTTTATAAACTCATATGCTAGAAGTTACTGTATAGTTCGAAAAATTAACTGAAAACTTATTTTTATTGTCTGTTTGGAGGATCAAAAATTTAGCTAGACGTAAAAATCAAGAACCAATTAGATATAATTTAAATCATCGATATTAAGAATCTCCTATGTACTTTTATATATAGGAGAAGTATGAAATAATGAAATAACATGCAAAACATCATCACAAAATTTATATATTCATCAACTTTTAATTCAAAAAAAAAACATATGTAAAAGTTTTCAATATGAATCCCAATCATTGTTCTTTAAAGAAAGGAATTTTTAACAAAACATAATTCAGAATTTTAAAGAACAAAATTTTGACAGGTAGAACAAATTCTTTACTACCTCCCTGTTTCTAGCGCCAAATTGTGATGACAAAAATCTGGCGACTTTGGATCACAACCAAAAGTGTTTGAAATACAGTAAAGTAGGATATCTTATCGTAAATCGATTCACAATAACATTTTGAAGGTGATAATCAATCAAAACAAGAAATTAAATGACTCATGGATTAACGTGGTTCAAAATTTAAATTGTCTACATCCACGGGTAAAATAATTGGTTCCATTTTTATTATCAATCTCTATTCAATACAGAAGAAAAGAGGTGAATAAGTTTATAATCTTTACAAAAGAAAAGCATTCTATCAAATCATAATCATGTTAATCATGAACCACTTGGACTGGAAAATTACATAAATTTCATACATAAACTCTTTGCTATTACTTCAATGCCTTCGTCCAATTTTCTCTTCAGATTTTCCGACCCCTTTTCCTGTTAATGAGCTTGGTATTTATGGCCAATTTGATGGGTCCCCTGAACCTACCTTTCCACCTATTTGCTCTTATCCACCCTTGATGCGAAATATATTCCCGCAGGACTTACTTATAGATTCTGCAAACCTTGATTATGTATGCCGCAAGTCTTCTACAGTCGTATATTTTAATTATTATCTACGGATTTGGATGATAGTTGCGGTTTTATTTGAGTTATTGTATATCTGACACGTAGCTCTTAAAAGTGTATCATCATGCTTTTGTTCTTTTTGTTCCGCAACTTGTAAAGTTGATACGTGTCTCTCATGCATCAACACTCATCATTACTCTTTATTGAGTCAAGCTTTCCCGCAACTTGGTGTCAGTCGGTCAGTAAAGCTATCTGTTTTGAGCAGTGTGGCGTACTTTGCCGCAACGTACATGTCAACCATCCACCAACAGTGTCAGAATCAATACTTATCGACTTTTCAGATCTTCTCAGAAGGTTTTTGTTTCAGTGTTTCTCGTCTAATCGTAGCTTGTTACTTCTCCAGTAGTTTCTGGACACGTGTAACTCGTAATTTATTCTCTCACAATTGGTGTCCTTCCCATTGCTCCTGACGAAGCTGACAACTAAGAAGTGATTGATTCTTTATTTCTTTCGTAGCGAACGTGGAAGCTATGATTATAGCTGACAGAATATTTACCTCGCTAAAAGAATTGCGTGGTTGTTTGTGAAAAAATTGGTATGAAAATAATGAATTAAAGAAGGTAGTTTTTGAGGATGTACCACAAGTTGTTGAATGGTGAAAGGGTTCAGGCATCGAAGTATATATAATATTTGTGTACCTATTATATAGACGGAATTTTTATTTTTCCCTGTACCACTATATAGGTAGAGTTCAGATTTCAAAATGAATTTTTACTATTATATCCATATTTATTTACTTAGGTATCATAATGATGACATTTTTGGTTCCAGTAATCAGTTAAGAAAAATCACTCCAACTACTTCAATTAATGGTTTTATCCCTCTTGGAGAAAGAGTATTTATACTTGTTTTCAACTAATGAAGTATATTACCTTAAGTTTTACTTTATTTTAGGAGTAATTATTATTTGTTTTGGGAATGATATAAACGATAAATCATAAAAATTATAATATTAAAATAATTCCTTAATATTCGGAATTTTAGTCCCTTCACCTATATAATAGGTACGAAGGGAGTATATTCTAGTGGGTAGCACATAAGGTCAAAAGCTTTTCTTTAGCAATTCAATGTATGGAGATTTGAGATGGATCTTTGAGAAACTACTTATGGATTTTTCAATACCAATTAAATAAATAATTCTAGACAAACATCAATATAAACAACCCAAAACCAATTTTGAAAATCTATCTTATATTTTGAGTAGGGCTGCACAGGAACCGACCCGAAAAACTGCACCCGCCCGAACCCGACAAAACCGCGGGTTTTATAACCGAACCGACCCGCTACGGGTTGGTATACGGTTTTGAAAATTTAAAACCCGGTCACCACGGGTCGGTTTACGGGTATAGTGTAGCACCCGCCCAAACCCGCCCGTTTAACCCGTTTATTCTGAACCTGTGTTGCTGTACTGTTTTGTCAAGATGTTTTCACAATGAACTGTACTTCAATACCCTTCCCTATTATTTTTATGTCAAAGAGGACTCTCTCAGCTTTCAAACAAGACCAAAATTTCTGAATTCCATTGAGAAATGATTTTTGTACGAATTTTTGATTTCAAACTGCCGAAACTGCATTTTCTGAATACGGGATTCCTGTTCTGTTTTTGATGAGTCTTTTTAACATATCTATAAATCTTACTGTATTTTCTTACAATTTTATTGTGTTAGCTTATTCTTTCTAGTTTCAAATGAGCCGAAAATCACTCATTTTCATTGTGTAACGAAGCCTACACAAATTTCCAAAGACAGACTATTCCAAACTAAAATTTTCAGAAATCATTTAAAAATCTTACCATTTCAAGTTCTATAATTGCCACATGAACTTCTAAGATAACGATATAGATTCAACTCCATACAAATGATAAGAAAGCAAAGAAAATAAATTAATCCTTGTTTTTGTGGCTAGTGTATATCCCTTGTATAATTGTATTTGTTATTATATTTTGACGATATTTGGTGTTTTTTGCTGTTTCTTAGGAGGCTTAATGGGTGATTCATCAACTCAATCTCTATCTGCCTTTTTTTTTTTTTTTTTCTGTTTTTAGTGTCTGTTTTTAGTGTTTTTTGCTGCCAGTTTTTTTCTATCTGCCACGGGTTAACCCGCGAAATAAACCGAACCCGCCCGACCCGCCTCGGGTTGAAACCGACCCGACCCGCATGTGGACGGGTTGGTATACGGTTTTGAATATTAAAACCCGCCTCTAGACGGGTTAGTAGTTGGTTTTACCCCAAAACCGACCCGCCCGCCCGTTGTGCAGCCCTAATTTTGAGGGACTCTCTTCCCAAGAGATTAGCAGGGGGCACTTTAGGTTGTGATGGGTGTAATTTTGAAAATCCTTCTTATATTTATATTGATGTTTTTGAATCATTTTTATTAAGTAGGAAAAAAAACAGAAACAAGTAGTTACGTGGAGATTGTCAAGTCGTTGACTGTATGTAGATGAGCCGTCAAAGATCTTATTCATTACAAATGTGTTTAAAGAGACCGAGGATGGAAGCAGGTTTGGGGCAGGGACGGATTTAGTCCGGGTCAACGACCAAATCTACAAGCCTAATATTTTTTTGCTTATTTACTGGGCTCGGTAAAAGTCTATATCCCGGGCCTGAATTATATTTCCAGTTCCCCTGGTTCCGTCCCTAGTTTGGGGGTCATCACTTATGAACCGCCGGGAAATGCACCTCTTGCTGCAAATGAAGAAGTTAGCAGATGAGTTTGAAACAGTGACATCTTTCTTCGAAATTTGAGGTCCAAATTCATTTTCTGTAGATTTTAAAATGCTAAGCACTCGATAGCTTAAACTTCTATGATCTATTCATAATTTGATCCGTGGGGTTGCGTTTTTTTTTTGTTTAGTGTATGCTCAAAATTGTTGGGAGGCTGCCCCAAGTGATAATACATGACCTTAGCCATATAATTACGTTCTTATCTGTTTTTTTGTCTCTACATATAAAAGTCCAAATCCTTTTGCATTGAAAAGAAGCTCAATTTTTGTAAAAACAAGATCATCGGAAGAAACCATATAGAAACCAATTGATTTCTATCCAAACAAATTAAAGATTAAATAAAATGCAAGACCCTCATTTGAAGAAAAATACCAAAAGTTACAACGGAAGAATGTTGTTGTAGTAAAGAAACTTCATCAGTTCAAGTAAAACATAATTATCATACTCACTCCTTTGGAACGCTGATCCTAGAGTGGAGTCACACCACTTAGCCCTTTTAATTGTTCACCAACTCTGCCCCATCCGCCACACGCCTTACTTAATAGCCAAATAACCGTTAATTGTTCACCAACTCTGCCCCATCCGCCACACGCCTTACTTAATAACCAAATAACCGAAGATAATGACACATTTATCATGCGTCACAAACTTATAAGTATTGTTCAGGTTTCGATTTTGCCTTAGACTAGCTTATAGGTCATTTATGGCATATCTTCGTGCTTTTACTCTATCCTGAAGTTGGGTTTAGTAGAGTTTGTTTGAACATCAATTTCTTTGCAAGGGTCATCGAACCCTTCAAATTATTCCCATCATTCTTCTACGAGGACCAGTTTCTCTAAACTATTTTGATCTTGTGTTACATGCATGCAACTGACCTTGTTCATTCCAAGGATGGAACAACCAGTCTCATGCCATTCTTGATGTGCATCATTTTTTTGTGATATAAGTGGGTTTTCGCAAGCTTCACTAACTTTCTTTTAGGTAGCCTAACTCATCATGGTCAGGCCCAATTTAAAATTGGCGCATACCAATGTTGCATAACGTGTTCGATGGTATGAACATCTAGTAGATAACCGCAACTACCTCTTTAACGTTATGGACTTTCTTAAAAGATTGTAATTATTTATCGATTGATGATATGTACAACCGGGTACGGAAACAACCATAGTGTTGAAACGCAATACGGCTTCCTACGTATCTTTCTTTGTATCACGATGGTATCAAGCACGATCGTATTTATCTCGAATAGAACTAGCAACTCAAGTCAATTAAAGGCAGAGAAAACACAGACACCAAGGATCGACTGTTCCAATAGGATTCCATTTGCGTGTAGAATTCTTGTCACCAACAATTTCCAACTTGTATCACAAGGCTAAAAGTCGTGTGATGACTAATTCTTATAAGCCACATGGAACTTTTGCAATGATGCACAAGATTTTGCCCCAAACGGACCTATTTGAGACGTATATATGTGTTGCTTTGCATTTATGTGACGTTTATAAGTGTCTCGAATCCCGTGTACTTGTTGCTTTGAGGCGCGTAAAGCGACACTTACAAGTGTCTCTTAAATTAATTGAAGCAATGCATATAAGCGTCTCTGAAATAAATAAGTGACATATATAAACATAGCTAAATATAATAAATAAAGCAACAAATATAAATATCTCAAAAAATAATTATTATAAAAAAATTAAAATCATAATTAATAATTCAGAATTTTCAATATTATATATCCTTGCACTTGCACATAATTTTAATAACATCCATTCAGATTAATAATTTATCCTTGCGACAAATGAAACCAATATCTAAAAAACAAATTGAGTCAAGCACTATGAAACAATTACAACTAAATTCACAATTTAAAAGTCCTAAATTATCTCAACACAACAATTTTGGTGGAGTTTCCTTCTTCTCATCGATCGTTTCTATCACTTTACCACCACAATCAGTGTAAACTTTTGTTCCCTTTGGAGTAACCAACACTTAGTCCCAAGTTTAGCTACAACCTGCAAACTTCAGATAATTTTGTAACTCTATCAAAAGTAAAAATTACAATAAAGAAAAGTGAAACCTCGACAATTAAGGATGATTTGAGGAGGTTAAAAGGTTTCAGAACGTGACAGTATTCGAATACAACCTCGTGCGTGTTTTAAATATCTTTATGCGAATTTTTAACCTACTAAGCGAGACATTAAAGTTCTATTAAACATTTAAAGAATATAACCATACCTTTAAGAAGCATCACAATATAGATTCAGCTCATGCACCATTTGACCTAAGTAAATCTTACCCCAAGTGGTAACTGCGAAAACATAATTTCTATCAGCTGAAGCACATAAATGTCGAAAACAAATATAACAAGAAAAATAATTTAAAGAAGTAGATCAACAATGGCACTTCAAGGTTACTGACTTGCTTGTAGTTCTGGTACATCCATTGAGCAAGATCATCTAGATTTTCTAGACATCCTAAAGATAGATTTAGGACCACTTAAAGGACTAGACCAGGAACAGTTATGGTCATGGCAGCCATCTACATAAATGAGATTACATTGTTGTTATATATTACCTTAGATGTGATAAGGATCCTCACGGTAAAAAAACAAATAAAAGTAGAGAGGGATGAGAAGTAAAGACCTCTCCTGTTCTAGTATTCAATGATGTGAACCCATAAGCTAGAAGCGGAGCATCATCTGGGAAACATTTCGTCATTAAGGGCAAAAACAAGCACAGAGCAGGCTCACACTGCATTTTCATCAGCTCTACTACCAATTTGTAAAATAACGCATCCAGCTATTAACAAAGACCGTTTTCTCTTTCTTAAAAATTCCAAACTATGAAACATAATGCATTCAGGGAAGTCGATCAGATACATCAACTCATTGATAATATTATAAGAAGTAATATAGAGGAACACACACAAAATAGACATAGAAATTAAAGAAAAATATAATAAGTATTAAAGAATCATATACTTAAAGGCTTATTCTCATTAGTACAGTAAATATCTAACGATGAACACATAATTTGAGTGTATCCTAGCTATAACGATGAACTCATAATTCTTCAGTATGAGTGCACATTCCAGTAGAGAGATAGTGATGGATTGTTTCACTATGTTACACGTTGGTTATACGATACAAAACATGAAATTCAAGTGAATGTTGTATCTTAATAGAGAGGGAGCCAATACTGCGTTGCACATAAGTCGGCTCATACTGTTTTGAGGTACAAAGGTTTGATACAAGTATCTAATGTTGCAACCGTCACTGAAAAATAAATTATAAGTAGCAACTAAGTGATGCTCCAAAATATTAGATGTTCAATGTAAGCATTCAACTGACAATGAACACTAAAGCATATAATTCGGGAACCAAAGAGATATCAGCAGTATACAGACCTTATCTAAAAGATGCAACTCATATATTAAAAGCCTTGATTCATATCTACAAGGTCAACGAACATCTGCTTTAAAATCACTTGATTCTGCTCTTTCATTCCCAGTAGATCCATCAATATCTAAACCCTAAAAAATCAACAAAATAACAAAATCAAAATCACTTCACTCAGAGTTCACAAACAAATCAAATGACAAATTCAAAACAAAAAAAAATTAAATCAAATCATCAAAATCTGAAGCTACAAACTCAAATAACATACAAAAAAACAAAAAATCCACATCAAAGAGAATAGGGAGAAATCAGATTTACCTAGCGGAGAATTCTAGGTTTTGATGTTTAATATTTGTAGGGTATGGATTGATTCAAGGAAAAAAAATATGAATGAGAAATATTGTTGATGTTGTTGTCGTCGTGTAGATCTGACCAAATAGAAAAGATCTAAATGCATCCATAATATTAGGCTCAATAATAGTAAGTACATCTCCAGGTATGAATAGCATTCAACAAAAATCGTAAAGTTGGTGGTCACAAAAATCAGATGTACTTAAAAACTTGTGTGTTGATAAAAAACAGATTTGTTTTGGTAACAATAATAATCTTCATTGTGAATTTTTATTTTTATTGTTTGGGATAATTATCATTAAGAAGATGGAGTTGAGGAGGAACCAGTGAACCAGCTAGGGTTTACTCACTAAGAGCTTCCACAGTGGTAAGACTATAAGATGGACCAAACCCATTTATGGTCTTTGGTCCGTCAAAAACGTAATACAATGGGACGAGTAGAAAGGATCTTTGGTCCGTTTTTTACAATGTTCAGGACCAAGTTTGGTATTTTTTCCGGACCAAATGAGTTATACTCGAACGATGGTGTAGTTAACAGTATGATGGCAGGTGGGCGTGTAGGGAACCGTCTGGTGGCAGGTGTTCGTCTAACTTAACGCTTTAAAAACACGGGCGTTAACCGAGAAGTCCGCTTGATGGGGCGGTGTATTAAGAGTTCACTTATTTTTATAGGAGGAGTGCTAGCATCCTCCTGGTTAGGAGGAGTTCTAGGCATCCTCCTGGTTCTTCAACAAACATATGGGTATACGTCCGCCCAACAACAAGTAGTATATTAAGTATTCGCCCGATCATTTTTAGTTGGGTTCCTGTTGTTTTTGGGTCAGATCAAAGAGTAAAAATGTTACTCTTTGATCTTTGGGTTTGGTATTACCATTGTGGAAGCTCTAAGAGCGTCCACAATGGCTAGAGAAAAAGACGGACCAAACCTATTTATGGTCTTTGGTCCGTCAAAAGCATACCACAGTGGGGAGAGTATAAAGCCTCTTTGATCTGGATTTTACACTGTTCAGGACCAAGTATGGTATTTTTTCCGGACCAAATGAGTTGTAGTTGAGCGGTCGTGTAGTAAACCGTCTGACTTTAAGCGGGCGTGTAGTGAACTGTTTGATGGCAGGCGTTCTTCTAGCTAACGCTTGAAAATACGGGCGTTAACCAAATCTCTGCCTGATGAAGCATTCACCCAAGACTACGCCTGATGAAGCGTGCATTTAGGATCACGCCCACTAACAGGCGGTAACCAAATAACCGTCCCATTAAAGCGTAATGCTAGAGATCCACTTGGTCCTAAACATGAAAATGAAAATAAAACGGTAGTATACTATACCGCCCATTAAACATGACATGAAACAAATTAAATATGAAAACTAATTAAACATGAAAACTAATTAAACTACTATGGGTGGTAGACTACACTACCGCTCATTAAACATGAAAACTAATTAAATGAAACTAATTAAATTATAAACTAACTAATTAAAATTTAATCAAACTAATTAAAGTTTAATCAAGCGGCTTTGTAGGAGTCCGTTTGGATTTCTAGGCAGGACGCTAGGGCACCGCCCGTTTTTTATCGCACATACTTCCCTCGCACATGTACACAGTCGATCAGGCGTAATGCTAGGAAACTGCTCCATCAGGCATTTGTCTAGTAAAGCGCACGTCTCTGGGGTGTGAATCTAGGAGTTCGTCTATCATCAGGCGTAATATTTGTTACCTCCCCACATCAAGTGTTCGACCAGATGTCTGTCTCACGCAAGCGTTACACTAGACAACCTCCCGTCTCAACAAACATATACCCAGACGCCCGCCCAACAACAAGCATTATCCTAGACCACCGCCGGATCATTTTTATTGTTGAACCCATTGTTTTTGGGCCGAATCAAAGAGTAAAAATTTTACTCTTTGATCTTTGGGTTTGGTCTTACCATTGTGGACGCCCTAAGAGCGTCCACAGTCGTTGGACCAAATGACGGACCAAACCCATATTTGGTCTGTGGTCCGTCAAAACCCAAGCGCAGTGAAACAACTACTAATACTCTTTGGTCCGGATTTGTTATTGTTCACGACCAAAAATGGTCTAAGTTCTGGACCAAACAAATTAGAGTCGCGCGTGCATGTAGTTAACCGTATGGTTCTAGGCTTGCAATTAGGTATTCGTCTGGTTCTAGGCGTGCAATTAGGTATCCGTCTGGTGGAAGACGTGCAACTAGAGTTACGTTTCAAAACACGAGCTTTAACCAAATTTACGCATGATGAAGCGTTCACCCAAATTTACGCCTGATAAAGCGTTACAATAGGAGCAAGCCTAGTTACAGGCGTTAACCAAATCAACGCCCCAATGAAGCGTCTTCCTATACCTCTGCCTGAGTATGGGCGTTATCCTAAAGCTCCACCTAAGTTGTAGCGTGCGTCTAGAGATGCGCCTTCTTGTAAGCGTGCGGCTAAGTTACGCCCTGTTTTGGGGCGTTACTCTGGACGAGCGCCTGGATAAGATATGTTACCGTTGATTTGTTACCATTATAACAGCTATATTTTGACATATATATATGGATGGACTACTAACCCATTTCATTTTACTAAACCATTGTTATCTAATTTGTATTCGAGAAAAACTTAGTTCTTTTTCGTATACTTTTCTTCCAAATCGGTTAAAATTTATGGCACCAAAATCACGAGGTCCAAATTTTACTACATTTGAAGATGTAACGATGTGTAAAATTCATTTTCAATATCTCAAGATTATTGTATTGGTGTTGATCAATCAGAAGAAAGATTATGGTCTCGCATATTAAATGGGATGAAAGAAGTCATACCTTCGATGTCACAGCGCACTTGAACCTCCATTTAAAACGATTTCAGGGAATAAGTAAAGATGTGGCATTTTTCTCTCCAAAAGAGGCGCAAGTGGAACGTGAACACCATACTGGATGGGGCCCCGAAACAAAGGTAAGTATCCATTTATATTTGACAATTACATTATTGTTTTGAATTGTATATCCTCTACTAAACTTTATTAAAAAAAAATTGAAGAAGTAAGAAGGTTTTTTAAAGAAGCTAATGGCGAAAAAAGATTTAATCACAAAGAATGCTATTGTGACGCCCCAAACCTTTTATTGGGTCTAAGTAAACCCGGTAAATGTACGGATACCCCTTAGTAGTAGTATTGTGTATGATGAGTAGATTGTGTATTTTGAGCATGCTTGACACATGTCAAAGAGATTGTCTGGGGCACCTAGGTAGTTTTTGCTTGTTAAATTGGGAAAAGAAGAAAGAACTCGATCTCTCTTTCTTCTGTTTTTACTTCTTCTCTTCTTTTCATCAGAGTTTACTCCCCCAATTCTTCACGTAGGCAGGTTAGGGTCCAATTGGTGACTATGAGGATGGTTACAAACCGAGAAGATGAGATGGGAATGGTTTGTGATTATGGCAGAGAAGAACTAGGGCAAAGAAGAAATTGCAGCTGAAATTGTGAGTTGACAAGAACAAGGTGATAGCACTGTTAATGTCATGGATTTGGGGTCAAGAACAATAGATTTAAGGTGGGTTTGAAGAGAAGGTGTTGAATCTGTGTTGAATAGTGTTCAAAAGAATCAATTGAGACAGAAGAGGAAATGGTGGTTGTGGTTCTTTAAGCTTTTCAATTATCATGGTAGTTCATGATATGTCATAGAGTAAACCACGAATCAACATATTCTTGAAACCCTATATTGCATACAACATAGTAGAAATTATTTTACCTGTAACTAATTATTCAACCGTTGGTTTTGAGTGAATTTTGGATATGTTTTATTTGAGTATGCCATGTGTCTTCGTTTAAATTTTTAGGATGATCTGACACTGGTAAGACCTCAAATCAATTGATTTTACTACTGTGTTTCTGTATGACTCTATTCCGAGTAGTACTGTATGATCTCTTGTTTTGATGAATCTAACCGTTAGATTTTGCTCAGATTTTAGCTGTTTATGATACTTGTTATGGTTATCACCCTGTAGAAAATTCAGAAAGATCGGACAATGTTAGGTACCCCAAAACCCCTACTAGTTCTGACTGTGTCTGCAGAAAACCATGTCAGATTCAGGATTGTCAAATACCTTAAAGCGCAGTTTCCAGCCGTTAGAACCTTATGAAGCTTTAGTACGTTGTAGGAAAATGCTCTTAAGAGTTTCCGGCAAGAATTCCATGAACATCAGGTTTGGAAACATACTTACAGTTTGTTTTCTCTATATGAATCATGTGAATGAGAGGGTAAATGCAACAACCAACGTGTCTCATTAGTACCATGTTTAGTATCTCATTCCCTTTGTTCCGAAATCAGGTACAAACAGGAATAAATTGCATTGCTAAAGATTTAATCTTGAATTGTGCTAAATGTTAAGGATTTCGTATGTCAGAACTTCTTGACACTACTTATTAAGATAGTGGAAACGAGGGAGGTTTTACTTGATAAATTTCTACGTTCTGAACATCATTGTATTGCTAAGTATATTGGTTTGTTATGAGCACTTTTGTTTTATCAAGTCTTCAGCTGGTTCCAAGCGGTGTAAGTCTTGCTAAATTGATTAAACGTGTTGTGTACTTAATCTTGTTTAAAATGAAACTGTGTGCCTAAGAATGTGGTGTGGTGTGCTTATTATGTTATCTATCCACATATTAAAACTCATTTGTTTTATATTTAGAACTGTGTACTTGAATTATTCAGTGCATGTCTTAACTCTATGAACTCGACCTGTTGATTAAAGGGTCACAGTGATTTATTCCCTTGATCCTATTTACATTATTGCAATTTCTATTGATTAAGTTTGTTGTCATTGTATCTTGAATCAAGAGTAAATTATTAAGTGTTGATCACCATCAGGATCGTCTTGAGATTTGGCTTAGAACTTAACTAGATTCCATGTTAATACGGCTCATCTAGAGAGAATAAGATAAGTGAGGAATGTATTTAGCCCATATCTATGTTGTCTTCTGTTGCTTTTGATGAGTATATATGAATTTAAAAAATTTCGCACATAATATGGTGAGCTGATGTTGTAGGCTAACTGTACAATTGATCCCGGAATTCTAATGACACTAAGCTTACTCTGTTGTTTCCAATGATGTTAGGATTGAATTTGGGTTTGGGATTAGTTAGTTTTCCATGCTCGCATGTGATTATAATCATAATTGACTAGGGGAAATGGATGTTTGTGTACTAGTAGAACTTTAAAGGCGTAAACTGCAGGTCAATCTGGGCATGTTTGCTATGCCTAAACCATGTTATCGGTATATCTTATTATGGAGTCCCATTTATGACTTCACTGTTATTTCATGGTAATGATGTTAAGAGTATGAATTGCTTAAGCACTTTGATGATACTTTTGTTCTCGGTAAAATGAGAAAGAGGTAGTCCACCATTTAGATGTTTCAATTGATTTCATTTGATTAGTATGGTAAATGTTGGATTTAAGTTATCATTATCACTGACTGTTAAGTTGGCTTGGTGTAGTTATGTTTTCTTGACATGAAAATGGTTGGGACTGATTTTTAGGATGTTAGTATCATGGTCCCTTTCCTAATGATACTGTTAGTGATGTAAAGATGCAAGGGATAATTGTTGTCATTGTGAACAATTCATACTAATCCATTGTAAAAGATAATTGCTACTAATAAGGGTAGTTCATATTATCTAAATAAATAGATGACGGTACGTAGGCAGCTCGTATGCGGTTCAGCACAACTGCTTAAAGTTGTTCATATCGTCGGGAAAGGGTTAGTTGCTGCTTGGCAGTTCATACCATCCATTCAGAGATGATTATAACCTTGGCAGTAAGAGCTAGTTGCAGTACTGGCTGTTCATACTACCTTGAGACATGATTGTAACTTCTTGGAGGTTGTTCATATCATCTAATGAGAAATGAAGGGTGATTGTTGGATGCCAATTCATATCACCAAATGAGACTTGGAGATGGTTGTTGTGATTGGCAATTCATATCATCTGAGAAGGGACGGTTATTGCATATAGTGGCAGTTCATACCCTCCATCTAGAAATGATTACTAACTCTTTTGAGTATTTTATATCATTTGAAAAAGATAGTCGGTTGAGCTGGCCAGAATGCTGTGAGTTTGCCTGGCTAAAAGTGGCATCCCATTATTATGGCTACCTGCGGAAGACCGTCTGGGACGGTGGCTGGCATCCGACTGCCCTGACATTAGAGATTGGTCCTCACAGTTGAATGATAAAAACATTTGATGGTATTGATGATCCTAAGCTACTGTGAGTTTGTCAGGCCTTTAAGGGCATTCCATTACTATGGCAACCTACGGAAGATCGTCTGGGACGGTGGCTGATACCCGACTATCCTGGCACTAGAGTTTGGTCCTCACAGTAAAACGATAGAGCTTTGACAGATTCGATGACCCTTGATGTCAGTATTGTGTTTGTCTGCTTATAAAGCAGTTCAAATGAATAGTTGCTTTGAAAGACAAAATATTTAGCGAAGTTGGTAACCAAATTGATAATTTGATAAACATTTGCTTGGTAAAAATCGAATCGGTCCAAATTATTTAATGGTTCGGTATCTCGAGTGGCATATCGGAAAGTTGGAGCTGGCCTAATGGACCGAAAGCCGACCCACTGGAAGAAAAAAAAATTCGATCTATCACAGCTACGCAATTATGTTAGAAAATATAAAATATTGTCAACGATCGACAACGGTTTTCGATTCATCACAAGTTGAGGAAGATTCTGAATGCGGTAAGGAAAACCGGGAGGAAACAAGCCAAGAGAATTCAAGTGGCTATGAAGACATAGGAGATATACCTAACACATATAACCATCAAATGGAAAAAAAAGAAGTGAAACGACGGAAGGAAACAAGGAGAGAAAAATCAAGTGGCCAACAGGAAATGATGAAAATTATTATTAAAGAGCAACAAAACTTCAATACCAAATATGCAGAACAAACAAAAATGAAGATGGCGTAGATAGAATCCGAGTTTACAGCAAAACTAACTGAGTCTTCGGCAAAGTTTAAAGCAAAACAAGTTAGGAAAGAAAAACTTGACGCAAAGAAAGAAGCAGACAAAGAGTTTCATATAATGATGATGGATGTCTCCGGGTTGGATCCGGTAACAAGAGATTACATCGAACTTAGGAAGTTGCAGAGAAGGAGAAGCCAACCTTAAAGGATTCTTGGAATACCTGAAACCTAAAAATTTGCATTCTTATTAACATTGTCATTTTTCAGTTTCAAGTTGAACTAATACTGTTATTTTCAGTTTATTTTTAACCGATATATTGTTATCTTAAATGTTAATGAACTTCTTTTTAAATTTAGAGTAATTAATTAATTTAGATGATTTTTTTTTGCCAAGCACTCATTTTTTCGCCTATCTACTCTTCTCCTACATAAAAAAAAAACTACAAACAACTCATTCAAGCTAAATTAAGAGATTCATATTCGTAATAAAAGTACTAATAAGGTTGAACACCATAACCAACACGTTTAAAAGATAAAAACATCTATGTAGATAATTCATTTGGGTGGGGCGACCAAAATTCTCTTTTGAAGAAAGATTTTATATCTCCTTAAGCACTTGTAGAACTCCTTGTTGTTTTTCAACACTCATCAACTCCCCGGCATCAATCGAACGGGTCAATGTCCTGACCAACAAATTTGCTCGATCCCTTATAACATACATTTTGTTATCAATCATTGGTGATTGAACTTCCTCATTCACCAAATCAATAAAGATTGCTGGATCAACAATTACACCACCTTCAGATTCAGTTGATACTGGATTCAAGTTCCCAATTCGGCCCGATCTTGTAACTCTATTTCTATTTCTGTTCATCTTCAGAATCTGCGAAAAGTTTACGGCTAAATAAAATCAACATAATTAAGTTCCCATATTTCATAAAAAATAATATTATTAAATTGATCATATAATTATCCACTACCCAACTAAAATTAACAAAATACTTAATCAATTTTAACTTCAATTCAACAAATTCTCATAAACCCTACAATTAAACCCAAATTCTCATAGTCAATTTTAACTTCAATTCAACTAAAATTAACATAATTTTTTTATACCCAATTTACATGTTAACCCTAGAATTATACCCAATTCCTAAATTATAATTTCTAAAACCTAATTTATCTAGCTATGTTCATATGGCTAATATATACAACATTAGTAAACAAAACAATACAATGTTAACCTTTAAAATCCATTAAAAATTATAGTAAAGATTAAGGTTATTACCTTCCTTTGAAGTAATCTTGATTTGAATTAGTTGGTATCAAATCAACTCATCCTTTGCAAGATTGATGAGGGGTTAAGCTTGATTTTGGAGATTTCTCACAAATTGGTGTTGTTGTGGTGTTGTTGTGTTGGGAGGATGGAGTTTATCAAGATAACCAAGAGTGTTCAGGAGAAATTGCAGGAGAAAAATGGCTGAAGAGAACATATATGTCCGCCACCGACAGGCGCTCACCCAGTCGTCCGCCTGGTAAGACGGGCGTTCGGCTAGGGAAGCGCCTCATAAACCAGGCGTTATGTTAAGAGTCCGCCCGTATCACCATTCCCACATACCAGTTGCACGTGTTAGACAAAATACGGCCGTTTGGCTATGATTTCGCCCCATCAGGCGTTCTGCCAAGACAGCACCCTTCTCTTGGGCGTGCATGTAAGGGTGCGTTTATCATCAGGAATTCTTTTTGGTTAAGCGTTGATCTACTGGTCCGCCCCATTCAAACGTATCCCTAGACATATGCCCGTTTGTTCAGACGTTACCTTAGAAAACCGCCCAACTACAGGCGTTAGCTTAGACAACCGCCTGATCAATAATTTTACTCGTTAACCCGCTACGTTCGGGCCGGACCAAGGGGTAAAATTTTTACTCTTTGGTCTTTGGTAATGGTCCAATGGCTGTGGACGCTCTAAGGGAGAAGACTCAGGAGAGAGAGGGAAATAAACCTTGCTTTTGACTTTTGAGAATAATATAAAAGAGATAATAATTCACCTGAAATATATAAATGTCTAAATGACGTTCTAACCCTTAATCAAATTTGCAAAGTACATACCTTATCCTTTTTTTTTCATAAATATGATTTAAGGAGACACATAAATTTTATACTCCACACATAAACGGATGCTACATTAATACGTATCTCAAAGCAAAAAAACTAGGTGTTCTAAATTTTTGGATTTGGTGTAGTGACTACGTTTGCAAACAATAGGTTCCTTTTCTAGAAACAAAAGCAAATGCATCGATCTAGCGACATAGTGGAATCACATTACCATGCATCACAAGCCCAAGATGACGATATTAGCTTTTTAATGGTTTAATAACAAATCATGTTTAGTTTAATAAAACTGGATTAACCTAATCTCAATCAAGTTTGCTTAAGGTTTAGATCATGTACTAAAGACAAAACAATTTGTTTTGTGGGGATCAGTGCATAAAGCTAAAGCACTTCAAGTTCATACATTGGCATACTAGTTTTACATTTTAAATTTTCAGGATGTGCCTTCATCTCATGATGGTTGAGTGGATGAAACATGTCTATGTAGTAGGAGGTGGACTCCCTTCTAACCTTGTTTATAAGGTAATTTCTACTATCATAAATGATAAGGAGATAGAAGCTGAAGAACTTCCAGCAGAAATAAAACCTAGACTAAGGCATATATCTATAAGTGATTGTCTACCTTTCTTGAAGCAAAAGTCAGGTATATATATATTGTATTATCTCCTTGTTTAGTATGCATTGCTTGTAAAATACTTGATCCTAATTATGCAACAAGTATTAAGCATGAAGTAGTTGTATCTCAGCGTGACAAAGTTATGCATAAGCATGTTTAAGCATAAAGCATAGCAAGATCTCTTTGTCTATTTTCATGTAGATGATTTTTCGGATCTAGAATATATGGTCATTGAGCATAAAGTATATCATCATATATTGTCACCTGTAATCATGATTATGTAAAGCATGCTTAATAGCTAATAAAGTATACTATGAGTATGTTTAGAGGTTGATATGCTAACATTGATATTAGAGCCATATGTTTAAATTGTGTGTTACATCTGTTTATCATATAGTTGTTGTGTTTGACATGAATTTTCAGCATCACATATGTTAAATAATGGTATATTAATTTAGAATCTGTTAGTACTATGTATAAGTGTTTTGTTGCATGTGTTCCTGACCTAAAATGAAGTCTGAAAATTCCATATGCAGTAACTTGTGTATCTTTTGCTACTTGAAAAGTGTTGCCAAAGTGATACTTTGATAGGACACAAAATTACATATTTTTGCATGAAAAATACTGCATAAAGTTGCATTTTGGATGTCATTTGTATGCCTAATCCCAAAGTTTAATCATACTCATTTTAATTTTTAATAGAAAAGATGATTTACACGCATATGTAGTACGTGATATTTCTAATGAACCCAAAGGTTTACCAAATCTGTTAATTAATTCATTTGAGTAAATTAGTCTTGAACTTGATTTTAGGGGACTTCAATATGTAATAACTTTACCCAAAGGTGAAGTGACGATACTATCGAGTCTTGATAAGTTTAACTTTACCCAAAGGTGAAGTGACGATAGTTGAATAAAGAGAATTATGTTTTTTGTCTAGTTATGAATCCTTCACAAGTTCGTATTGCTATGGATGGTATTGAGCCTTTAAGTGGCACAAATTACTTGAAATGGAAGTCATGGATCGAAATAGTGCTAGGGTGTTGGAATTTCGATATAGCTTTATGGGAACCAACACTGAAAGAACTTACAGATGACTCTACAAATGTTCAAAAGAAGGTATATCCTCAAGTGGAAAAAAGCAAACAAAATGTCTATTTTTATCATACGTGGGGTTGTACCTGATGCTATCCGAGGAAGAATCATGTTAAAGATACGACTACAAAACTAATTGAGGTAATTCACTCGCAGTGTTTGGGCTCCACAAAATATTTGGTTAACACTCACTTAAGTCGGCTCTCTTCAATGAAGTATGATGGGCTAGGAAATATAAGAGAACATGTACTTCAAATGGCCGAACTGATAGCTTCGTGGATTATATATGTTTCTACTTAATGACTATATGGTGCAGTGGGTTATAAATTCTCTTCTAAAATAGTTTGAGTCTTTAAGATAAATTACAACACTTGTGATAGGAAATGCGATGTGAATGAACTGATTACTCATTGTGTACAAGAGGAAGACAGACTTCGGCGTGAAACACCAGATTATGCACATGCAATACAACTCTCAGCTGCCTTAGGTCCCACAAAAAAGAACTTTAAAGAATTACCATCAACAGATAAAGAGAATGGTTTGGGAGAAGAAAAGCAAGGTTCAAGTAGTTCTTATATATGTTTCTTTTGTAAAAGAAGGTTCATATCAAGAAGAACTGCTTAAAGTATCAACGATGGCTAGAAAACGTTATAAAACCAGAAGTTGATGATAAGAAGTAAGTTCATGTTTATATGTTTCTGGTTGTGAATTATTTTTTGTTTGCCTAGTATAATGTTTACTTGTGAAATATGGTAATGCAAATATGTTTTTTCAGTTTATAGACAAGCTCCAGAAGGTTCTGTCATATGCATGTTTTGGCCTCACTGATAATATAACTCTAATACATGGTTGTCTTATAAATTTCAGTGGGAGTAAGGTTCTTTTTTTGTTGCTTTGTGCAGTTCAGTGGGAGGAAAACTATATTATGTTTGCTAAATATTTTTTTGGTGTATGCATAATCTCTTTTGATATCATAAAGTTAAATTCTCAAGTGTTCTGTTAAGTCTGAGCATCAAGCGAATTAAGCTCAGTTTCAGACCTTGTAGGTATGTAAGATCTCTTTGATGTCGTAAAGTTGTCCTTGTCATTGAGCATAAGGTTTATCTCAATATAAACATCCTGATACTAGGTATGCCCATCAAGTTTAGCTTAAGGACAATGGAATGGCCAATGCATTATATAAATGGTGTTTGTATCTCTATGGTTCGACAATCGTATTCCATTTGATCTAAGAATTTAGTTATTCATGATATTTTACACATTGTTTGTGATATTCTCTTTTATAAAATGGGTGACCTCCTACCGTCATTTTTGTTACTAATATGAAAGGTCTTTTGCTAAATATTTTTTAAAAGAAACAAAATGATTTTTTACTAACCAAGTGGGAGATGTTAGCTTTTTAATGGTTCAGTAATAAACCATGTTTAATTTAATAAAATCGGATTATCCTAATCTCATTCAAGTGTGTGCTTAAGGTTTGGATCATGTACTAAAGACAAAGCAATCTGTTTTGTGGGGATGAGTGCATAAAGCTAAAGTACTTCAAGCTCATCCATTAAATAGCATAGTAATTTTATATTTTAAAGTCTAAGGATGTGCCTCAATCTGATCCTGATTGCTGGATAGATGACACGTGTCTATGTAATAAGAGGTCGACTCCTTTCTAACCTTGTTTATAAGGTAAGTTTTGTTATTTAAAATGATAAGGAGATAGAAGTGGAAGAACTTCCCGCAAAAATAGAACCTAGACTAAGGCACATATCTATAAGTAATTGTTTACCTTTTTTAAAGCAAAAGCCAGGTATATATATTATATTATCTCCTTGTTTAGTATGTACTGGTTGTAGAATACTTGATCTTAAGTATACAACATGTATTAAGCATGAAGTAGTTGTATCTCATCATGATAAAGGTAAACATAAACATGTTTAAGCATAAACCATAGCAAGATCTCTTTGTCTATTTTCATACAAATGGTTTTTCAGATGTAGAACATATATGATCATTGAGCATAAAGTATATCAGCATATCTTATCACCTGTAATCATGATTATATAATACATGCTTAATAGCTAATAAAGTATATCATAATTATGATTAGAGGCCGATATACTAACAGATGCATCTTCAAGATTAATGATGTGTTTTTTTCCGCCAAACTATACCTTACATATATATGTAATACTCACATATATATAGATTTTTTAAAGGAGAAATTTTCTTTCAACATCAAGTTTTCGGGTTTGGATGCATCGGTTTTACTCAGTATGTATCGCAAGTTCAAGGTAATGCATCTCTTCTAGTAACATAGGGCAACATAGGGAAGATGACGCATAACTTCTAGAATCATGTATATGAAAGATGATACATTTCTTATCAGTGACGGAGCTACTAGTTTCAATTTGGTGGGGCATCAAAGTATAGTTAGTTTGTTAAGTATTTTACTATGAATATAATAGTACATTTAAACGCAATAATATTTATAATCGTAACACCATCAATTTAAAAAAGGATTAAATTAAAATGTTAGTCACTTATATACGTTACAAATTTAAAACTAATTAGAAGAAAAAAAAAGTCTGGTGGACACCCTACCTATGGCTCCATCCTATTTCTTATATTCATCCAACATTTTCTCCCTATATAAGTTTTCCAATATTTTTAGATATTGAAATTTTAGAGGATTTTATCACCCATCATCTCCCACTTCCTTAAATGCATCATAATGCGAAGCCGGAGCATCCTGCGAATTAATGATGCATTTCTTCTAGCATCATAGGGAAGATGATACATTTTTTATTTTCTACTAACATCCTCTCAATATAAGTCTTAACAACGCTGGATATTAAAAAATTTAGGACTTTCTCATCCATTATCCAACAATACATCACTTCTAGGATGTCTTGTTTTTCCGTAGCAAGCTTCCATTAATTAGACTTGTGAATTTTTTTTGTAGTGGTAGCGAGTTAATGATGCCACCATTATAACCTTGATAATTTCACCCACCTAGAATTAGGGTTTTTTACTTTCAAGTCTATTATGCTGCTATGCATCCAACAACTATTTGAAGTGTGCAACCTGTACCAAGGTTATTGATAAGTTGTTTTTTTATAAACAATAATCTGGGTACAACTAGCGGATCGTTTGTTTTTTCTGATTAACTTATGTTTCTCGTTTGTATGTTTTCAAATACCTTATATATATGAGCCGAGTTCTCATCAAATTAACGAGAGAAAAAACAAACAACCTGACATTTTATACTCGAATAAGCTAAAAAAACAAATATCTCATTGGAATCCCAGTTCGGTTTTTATTGTCCTTAAGACAACACTGGAATCAAATGTCAAACTTATTGCTGCAAGCTTTACTTTTTGATAAACTATATATAAAGGAACCAAGGTCTGATGGACTGAATACAGAGAAAGAGTGTTTGTTGGGGGATCTCATATTTCTGATCATGTCTCAGAAATAAGGGCAACCAGCGGAACCCTTTACCTCCAACGAAATAAGATATTTCTGATCTCATATGGACTGTAAGCTTTCTTTTTCTCTTTTGCAATATGAAGTTAAATTTCTAAGAAAAAATAGTTCGGTTTCGGTTTTTATTCGGATCAAATGACACAACTTCTATTAAACGTTTTGTCAGCTAAATTTGTAAGGTGTTTTCCGAGATATAACAGGCGGTTTTTTTACTTTCCAATGAAACCCAACGGCTACAATTTCACCGACCAAATCATCGTCAAAATATATAACATCTACAGCACAACACAGCACAGACCCTACTTTCTGTTCTCCCTCCCTTTCCCTCTCCCTCTCCCTCTCCCTCTAATCTCTGAAACGAAGCTCTAAGATCTAATTTCTCTCCTTCGTTAATCATACATATTTTGTTTAATTATCTTCTATACAGTTTGATTTTTTTTATTTTTCTTGGTTGATCTATTGTTCTTCTATTTTGCAGGATTTGTTTCTTTGTCTGTATTTTTTTATAATGGATGCAGGAGGAGGATATTTTGGTATGTTAAACAAGACTCGATCTAGAAATCCATTGCAAGATCATTCAGTCCTCCGCAGAAGAAACTCTAAAGAAAATGTATGTTTATCTATTTCAATCTCTTCATTGTAATCTAGGGTTTTAGATTCTAATTTACTTGGTTTTTTTTAATGAATTAACATCGGTTTTGTGAATTAGTTTGTTCTTCAATTGTTAGAAATTAGGGTTTTTTTCTTCTTCTGGGGTTTGAGATAAGGAGGGTTGTCAAAGTCTAGGGGTTTCTTTCATTTCTCATCGGTTTTAATCAGCTATGGAGCTTGCTGTGTTGTTATTTGATTTTCTAATAGAAATATTGAATGTGAAAATTGGGGCTTTTTTACACATTCTTTGGGTTTTCTGGTTGCTGATAGTTTTTGGAATTAGTTTACCTTTCTAATTAACTAGATTCATTATGATGTTCTAATCTGATATATTTCTGGTATCATCCATAGCATACATCTGATCTGGTTTCTATTATGAAAATTGCAGTTGGATCGGTTTATCCCGAACAGATCGGCAATGGACTTCGACTATGCACATTACATGCTAATGGAAGCAAGGAAAGGTAAGGAAAATCCAGTTGCGAATTCTCCGGCAAAAGAGGCTTACAGGAAGCAACTTGCAGAGGCTTTGAACTTAAACAGAAGCAGAATTCTTGCATTCAAGAACAAGGCGCCTGCACCTGCACAGTTGTTGTACCCTGAAACTTCATCACTTCAACAAGCGAAACCAGCAAAGCCCCAAAGATCCATCCCTCAAGTGAGTTTTTTCTTCAAATTCGAGACTTTTGGTTCTTTCTGATTATATTGTTTCTTCAAATGGTTCTGATGTTCTTGTCTTTTTGGTGTCAGACTTCGGAGAGGACATTAGATGCTCCAGAGATCATTGACGATTACTACTTGAATTTGCTCGCTTGGGGTAGCAGCAATGTCCTTGCAATTGCTCTCGGAAACACCGTGTACTTGTGGGATGCAACCGTTTCATCCACCTCTGAACTCATGACCGTCGAGGAGGATACAGGCCCTATTACCAGTGTGAGTTGGGCACCTGATGGTCGTCACATTGCTGTTGGATTGAACAACTCCGAAGTTCAACTATGGGATTCTACATCTAATAAACAACTGAGAGCACTACGAGGTGCTCATGAATCTCGAGTTGGTGCTATGGATTGGAACAACCACGTCTTATCCACAGGAGGAATGGACGGTTTGATTATCAATAATGATGTCAGAATCAGAAGCCACATTGTAGAAACATATAGAGGACATCATCAAGAAGTGTGTGGATTGAAATGGTCTGCATCAGGACAACAATTAGCAAGTGGAGGGAATGACAACCTTCTTCATATTTGGGATAGATCAGTTGCTTCGTCAAACAATCCAACTCGATGGCTTCACAGACTCGAAGACCACACTGCTGCAGTAAAAGCCCTTGCTTGGTGTCCATTCCAGGCTAATTTACTTGCATCTGGTGGTGGTGGAGCTGATAGATGTATTAAATTCTGGAATACCCACACTGGAGCTTGCTTGAATTCTGTGGATACTGGATCACAAGTTTGTTCTTTGCTGTGGAACAAAAATGAGAGAGAAATTTTGAGCTCTCATGGATTCACCCAAAACCAATTGACCCTCTGGAAATATCCATCAATGGTTAAGATTGCGGAGCTTACTGGTCACACTTCAAGAGTTCTATACATGGCTCAGGTACTGATTGATTTTAAGAAACATGAGCAAGTTTTCCCCTCCTCCTTGAACTATTGCTAATTTCGTTTTTGTGAATTGTGCAGAGTCCAGATGGATGTACTGTAGCATCTGCAGCAGGGGATGAAACTCTAAGATTTTGGAATGTATTTGGGACACCTGAATTGGCTGCTAAACCTGCACCTAAATCCAACTCAGAGCCGTTTGCTCATTTTAATCGCATCCGTTGAGTAAATGTTGCCAGAGAAAGCCCTTGATGCGCATTCTGAGTTTCAATATGGGGTTTCCTTGGTTTTGAAAGGTCTTGAGAGTTGAAATACCTGTACAGTGTTTATATTAAACATTGGTGCAGCATAAGCACTGATTGAGTAACGCAAGCTTTAGTGTAATAACTCACTCTTTTGGGTACTTCTTGTTTTCGCTTACATCCCATACAATAAAAATTCTCAAATTTTATTTCTTCTAAGCTGCTTGTGTTTAATTGGAGTTGTCAATCAATATTACTGATTGTTCATCACAAACCTTTGATATAAAACTGGAGATCTTCATTGCAACAGATGTAATCATGTAATGGAATCTGCATTGCATATTATCCTTCATTGTCCTATTCCTAGGATAATATGGTTTAAAGTTGCAGAGGTCAAGAGCTTCTGGAATTACTTGTGACTCTCTAAAAGCATGGTTCATGGAATGGATAGCAAGTTAAGAGCACAGTGAAGAAACTAAAATAAGATGGGCAACTGTAGGTTGGTTTCTCTGAAATGAGAAATGCACACTGGTGTTCGAGAAGTAGATGGCTGATCCTGGTATCAGCAACATAGCAACAATTGAAAAAACTGGGAACTTCGTCCTAGTAATCATGTCAAAGTTAATTGGATCAACCTGTATTGACACTAATGATGCAGTAGATGCGGAACATATGGAATGCCAAGCAGCTGAGAAGCACTCAAATGGGCATAGGAGAGTCCATTTTGAGTCGCATTCTGAAAGAGTGGTTAAGACAGTTCATATAGTGTCTCATGGCAGAATAGAGGCATAGTAGAGGATTTCATTCCTCTGAAACATTTTAAATTTTGGAGTTTTAAGCACATAAATAGATTAGCTAATAAATGTGCGGACACTTTAGCAAAGTATGCTCGTACAAATAGCAATGGCTAAACAAAGTATCCTCCTGCTTTTGTTACCTCTGTCATTATTCAAGACAATGTTCTCATTTTAATTAGTAATACAGTTTCCTATTGCATCAAAAAAAAAGAAAAGAGAAAAGGGTGTATCGAAAAGATTCGTCTTCATTCCTCAAATACATCAGTTAAATTACAAGATCATTGATGCCAACAATCCAGATTTACGTGGTTTCTCTCAGTCTCTTAAGGGCAATATAAGCAATAACTCTATAACCTACAAGCATTAAAACCAGAGCAACAACTGAGATAACTTCATTTCCAAGTCCAACTTTCTTAATAGTAGGATTTCTTCCAACTCTACAACTAACATTTGGTCCACATGGATATAAATCATCATTCTTATACTGGGAACCTAACAAAAGTTTGTAAACATAGTAATTGTGAGAGAGATACTTTATCCAGGCAACCAAACTTGGTACATTTCTGATGTAAAACCCACAGGCTAACAAGAATGCTTGACCTACTATTCCACCAAAAACTACTCCAAATCTAAGATTCATGATCGCAGAACCAATCGCAAGACCAAGACCTTGAGAAACTAACACATTGCATAGCATAACAACTAGGGTCACTAAAAAGCTTCCTACTGTTGGTTTGAGTCCTACTATCCAATAAGTTATGGTGACAAATACGCTTGGTAGGGCAAGCTCCATCGGAAGGTCTGCAACATTTCTGGCAATGAAATAAGATAAAAGCCTGTACATTCTTGACGACTGCTCCTTAATTAGCATAGCTCGCTCTTGAGGGAAAGTCAAGATTGCGTTGAACATTGGATAAATACTCCAGTACATGTCGGAGCTGAACATAAACCCCATCTGCATAACATAAATAAACTCTGAGATAGATAAATTACTGCAATTGTCCAACAGTTAAGTTGGTTAGATACTCGGTAGTTTTACTTAAAGGTCTGAGATTTGAAGCACATTAGCTTCGTGTTGAGGGATTTTCTCTTTCTAATGCTCAGGTAACCAAACTGCAATTAGTTTATACCTATCAAGAAACTGTTGGGCAAGTCATTCACTAACTAAACTGCTCATTCATGCCGTCTGGCTGTACTTGATGTGTATATGCAATATGTAAGATACAGATGTGCAAGCGTATGGACTATGGCGTAACAGTAGAGAGGCCATATTATATGCACCGTATTCTGTAGTTGATTTTACTACTAAAAAAGTCGCTCTTGGATTACGATCGTTATTACCAAGGACCTGACGGCCTGGCTACTACATTCTATCAAACCCATGGCTAAAACCATATAATCCTATAACAACTGTGAGGGAAGCAATCCCATAGTTGGTTACAAGTTGTTATACCATATGTTTTGTACTGGTAGCAAACAGCACGACGCTAAAAAACAGATGCAGTGCCGAAGACAACAAACAAAACAGATTTCAACATGTTCTAGGTGAATGAGTTGCCAAAAACTAAGTGGTTCCATAATGTGATTCAAATTAGTCCTTAGATTATTAGGAGAGCAATGAATACCTGGTCTTCTATGTTACTGATACTAGATTTCCACCACAGAATCCCAGAACGGAACGATATTACCAACATCTGACCAACTTGCATGACAGAAAATGGTTCATGTTTCCTTTCTAAAAGATCTCTTTTAAGCAACACTGAAAATTCTTGACCCCAAGTTGTAGGCCACTGGCCAATATCTTTATCCATTCGACCATGTCGACTTGAACCATTATTATGATCAGCTCCCAGTTTCTCTTCTTCATTCAATCTATCAAGAAGATTGTTCTTGTGAGCCAAGACAAGACCTTGTTTCACACCCTTTCTCCTTTCCTCGTCTAAATCATCCAAATAAACACCTACAACAGAAAATCAGGCAATGTCACGTTAGCTAAATTATACGTCAACTAATAGAGAATGTATGTACTAACTTACCGTTTGCAAGGTCTACAAGGAAATCAGAAAGATTCACGGCAACAGATGAAGAATAGCCGATGCTAGAGAAATATTGCATTGTTTCATTTCCCTTGCCGAAGTATAAAGGATTGCCATCTGACAACAACAAAATCTTATGGAACATGTAAAACAGTTTACTAGAAGGTTGGTGAATTGACATTAACACCAATGACCTTCACTTGCTAACGCCCTTAAAATCGATACGACTTGCTGAGCTGACGTCGAATCAAGACCAGATGTCGGCTCATCAAGCAACAATAAACTTGGATCTGTCAGGATTTCCTGACCAATGCTAACTCTCTTTCTTTCTCCACCCGAAACACCTCGAAGAAAAGGTCCTCCCATTATACTATTCTTGCATCCTGTTAGTCCTAATTGCGTTATCACTTCTTCTGTTCGGATAATCTTTTCTTCCTTGGTAATTGTGTTGGGTAACCGTAAAAGAGAGGTGAACATTAATGTCTCTGTCACTGTCAGGTGAGCATAAAACTTATCATCCTGAGCAACATAGCCCGTATTACGTTTCATAGCATTCGATAAGTAAGGTTTCCCATTGTAGGTAATGGTTCCAGAAAGTTGTCCACCAACTAGTCGACCTCCCAAAGCACTTAAAAGAGAGGTTTTACCACAACCTGAGGGCCCTAATATGGCTAGCATCTCACCAGGATGTACCATACCACTGATTCCTTTCAATATAACTTTCTCATTACTATCATCATCAAGTTTTGTCTTTGAGCCGTATGTTCTTTCTCCAATCCGACATCCAGTTTTCTTGGTATTGATCTTGTAATTGACATTATCAAACTGCAACATTATGTAAAAATTTAAGGCTCGATGGATTATAACGAAACATAAAAATACGGTTTTCAATATATTTGATGAACTAAATTACCTTTAGTGTAACAGGGTGACTACTGAGTTTCTTGATTCTAGCCTCTTGTTGAGAAAACTGAATTTGATAGATATGATCCTCCCTCTCTGCCATATCTGGTTTAAACCTTGATACTACGGTGATCGATTCGGCAAGCTCTGGTGCTTCTAATTATGCATCTCTGACTCTCTGAAGCTTCAATAATGAGCACATGAAGATTATCAATTCCTGACATCATTGTTTGAATCATTAATTAATACTTACATCATTGACTTTCTTAACTTATGATTTTAAACACTTCACCAACTTTGAATTTAGAGTTTCATATACAGACTATAATACATTAAATAAACAATTATCTTTTGTACCATGTTTTTTTTACTGATAAAAAGGAATCATTGAAGAGACGTGAGCAGTGTGCCCTCGCCTACAAACAACAAATAAAAAAATTGCTCGAATAAATGAACCCAAAACAAGGAGGAAGCATAAAAACGATCGAGATGACTAGCAGCTCCGAGAAAGAGGAATAGAGACTCAAGGGGGTTCAAAAACAACATGTACATGTCTCCATATTAGAGTATGTAGCACATATACTCTGGGGTAGCCAAGGTCGTGTAGAGAAGGACCAAGGCAACCTGCATCCAAGGCACGTATCAAGTCACTTGAAGTGAAAAATAAGGCACATGAATTGAAGAACAAGTCAAAGAATAATCTAGAATATTATGTAATTAGTTTCTAAATATATAGTAACTAGTTAAAGATATTTAGATTTGATATTGTCTTTCTAGGTTTAATCTACTCTATAAATTAGAGTGCAATGTAACCGTAAATATCTCAGAGAATTCATCTGAAGATCAATAATGCTATCCATCCTATGGAATTTCATTCGTGGATGTAGGTCGATTGACCGAAAAACAAATGGATTATGTCGATCAAAATTTAAACTCAACGTATGAGCGGCCTTGAATACTGTTAGAAACAGTTGTCGATATGAAAACACCGTCTTTGTGACTATCAACGGATCTTATATGCAAAAACGTGATTGTTACACAGCCTCATCTGTTGCTTGGGAATAGAAAAGACTGTTTGAGAACCAAAAAAGACAAAATGATAAATTGTCTTTAGATGGGTAAACCCAAATTATGATATTCCCTGAGTACAGGAGATCTCAATAATAACATGTGTGTGTGAATGAGTGTATGTGTGTGAGGTGTACTGAGAGTGTGAATATAGAATGAGAGTGAATTAAGTCAAGAGAATTCAGTTGAGTACATATACTCAAGTCTGTCATGTAATCAAACAACAATTCTTCTATTTTCATCAATTTAATTTGATTAAATCGTTTCAGTAAAAACATTCAATGAATGTTATCATGGTATCAGTCTCAGAAATTTCAATTTCTAAGGGTATCGATCCTTTTCTTCTGCTATTTTCTTTGTCTCTGATTCATCTTCAAAGCTCCTGCTTCTTCAACAAAACTTTCTGAATCTAATCAATTCAACACCTCTCCTGCTTCATTGAATTAGTTTTTTGTTTCTGCAATTAGGTTTTTTGTTTATGAGATTAGGTTTTCAATTGCTGAAGTCTTTATTGAAGATTGATAAGGCTTTTTTACAGTGAAGATTTGCTCCTGGATGTCGTGTGAGGATTGGATTTGATCCTGATGCTTTACTGCTACGTCTTCAAAAAGAATCAAGCATGATTCTCAGATCTGAAATTTGGTTTTCTAGTTTGTGTTTTTGTGATTCTTGAGTATAATCTGGAGTTCAATTGATTTTTTTACTTTCAAATTGGATTTCGGTTGGTTCCTGATTTCTCAATCTCAACTGGTAAATCGAATGAATGCTGGTAATATCTGTTTATATCTCTTGATTACTTCAAATCTGATTTCATGTGTTCAACTTCTAAATCACTATCTCATCAACATTCATTTTCGTCATCAAATTTTGTTTTCATCATAACTATGTTTGAGTTTGAACTAGTTCTTTTATCACTTCCTACTGGTACTGATTCCTGAATCTATTTGATCTGAGCATGCCTATTTCTGCTACAATAGTTAGTTAGGAAGAAGCTTAATGTTGTTCCATTGGATAGTGGATAAAGATTCTTCTGAAATTCAGTAGAATATTGGGGTAAATGTGTGTGTTGACTGTTTGTTGCACCACTGTGTGCTTAATCTTGCTTTGGTTAGCTCCTCCTCTCAATGTTATTTTGGTACAGTCCTCACAGTAGTGGTATGTGAGTGAGTTGGCTTGTGTGTGTGAATGATGGAACTGCAGATGAGGTTATGAGATTGAAATTGGTTTGGTACTGATTTTGAAGTTGGAGTTCTCTTTGATGAGTTTGCATTTTCATTTGTGAATGTGGCCTGTGATTCTTTATCTTTTACCTTCTTATTTGTTTTGTGAATGAATAATACAAGGTCCAGCTGAGATCATGGTGTGACTACATTAATGGAATAAGTATGATTCTGCATATGATTCTGTGTGGAGCCTGCAATCCTTTCTTCTTTACATTCTACTGATTAAGTATCTGTATTAGTTGGCAATAAGTGATTCAGTTTTTTGTGAATCTGTTTCTAGTATGTGTTGGTTCTGGTCTTGTGATTCATGATGTGTTCATATTATATGTTGCAAGGGAATGCTTTGGTACTTAATTTTTCTTATGCTGTAGTATTCCCTGTGCCTAGTATGGAATTCAGTTTCATTGTTGCTAGTGGTGCTCTTATCCACATAGTGATTTCAGTTTCATAAGTTGGTAAGAGAAAATGATATGCTCCAGTTGGGTACACTGATTACATCACCAACTACCTTCTCCTCCTGTCATTTTTAATGTTTCTGAAGTTTCTGTTGGTATTGAAGATTATGTTGTTACCATTGAAGATTACTCTCTTTTTTGTTATTCCTAGTACTGAGTGGACGACATTTTAATTCTATAATCATTGGTAATACTATTGGTGTATGGTTATAAAATGGACATCTCAAGTACCAGCCGGTGCTGCTACTAATTTGTTCTGCTTGTTACTGTTGCAACATTTGTTTCTATCTTGCTTTGTGCTCCTGTATCTTTTGCCACTAAGTGTGTTTGCAAGAACTCTGTGAGCAAGTGTTGAATAAGCCACCAGATTAGCCATTGCAGCTGCAGTTATTATTGGCTTTCTTACTTCTTCTGGTCATTGGTTCTCTGCTTGGAGTGCAGTTGGTACTTAGTTTGTTGCTGCTAGGTGCTCACATTCTCTATATCATAATCTTGTTCTGCACCAAGGTTCTGATGCTTATTCCTGCTTCTTTGTTTTCCACCATTACTACACAACTACACTCTACTCAAACTGCTCTCTTATGATTTGGTATCTGTGGATGAGTTTACTGACTGTCTTCTCATGGTCTACAACTACATCACCAACCACCTCTACTACTGTCAACATGTTTTATGTCTATTTATTTTGGAGTTGGTGTTTGTGCTTTACTTGGATTTACTACTACTTCTGGATACTTCAACTACTATTACTGCTGCCTACACTCACTGCAACTACTACACCAATTTGTTCTGAATCAATGCATCAACAACTTTAAGTGATGACTAACCTGGTATTCTCTTTCTCTTTCTGGTTATGGCTTTAGTACACCACATGTACCTTTTATTGCTATTTCTTCCTCCTGCATCAAGTGTTATTAGTGTGCATGTCTGTTGCAACCTCAGTCTCTTCTGCAATTCAGCTGCTTACTCATATTTTATTTCTTCTATCCAACTGCACCTACTACTTCTGAATTGCTGATACTTTTACCTGTACCAACTGCTAGTATGCTTACTGCCTACTCCTCTTTATAATGGACTTTGATCTCTGCTCCATTTGTTTGAACATCAATATCTAATGTACTGTGTGTTAATGAGTGCATGTGCAATCTCAAGTAGTCTCTTCAAACCTCCTTGAGCTTGAGGGAGGGTAATAGCATGCGTGTGTGTGAATGAGTGTATCTGTCTGAGGTGTACTGAGAGTGTAAGTAGAGAATGAGAGTGAATTGAGTCAAGAGAATTCAGTTGAGTATATATACTCAAGTCTGTCCTGTAATCAAACAACAATTCTTCTATTCATCAATTCATTTTGATTAAATCGTTTTAGTAGAATGTAACATTTAATGAATACTATCACTCAACATCCAAATATATTCGGAAAATAGAAAGACAGATCCGTTTTCAAAAAGAATGATACCCAATTCTGATAACAAGAAAAAAAAGGTTGATGTGAAAATACAATCTTAGTTTTGTTGCAGAAAGCGATTTGAACGGATCTCTCCACTCTAATACCATAATAAATTATGGATATCGAGATGGATCATCGATAGAGAAATAAAATCAAAACAAAAAAGATTATCAATACCTAACGAAAAGTGTGTTCATGTTCGGTTCACAACTGTCATTAATCTTTTGCACTTTGTGTAACTGGGAATGTCAATAATCTTTCCATATTTTCAGAGGAATATCCATCCAAATTCCGAAATATCATTCCATTTTAGAGAATATCTCATCTCTTATAAAAATATTTTCCTTGTTTTGGCATTAAATTGAAGATGCCTCACTTCAATTTCCTTAGATCTCGTCATATTAGTTGTTGTTTTTTTTCTACGTGACAATTACTTTTGATTTTGTTACAGTACCACCACAATTTTCGACAATTGGATTGTGGTTGTTCAATACTATTCATTTGTTTCACATCGGGAATAACTAGTTGATAACTCGTTTTGTTATTTGATAGTGCCATCGTCTATTGGCTTTTACAAAACCAAAGATATGTTTATTTTTCATCTATTATTGTTATTGCTATTAATAATATTATTTTCAATCCCGAAAATACTATCCATTTTTGAAATTCATTCCAAATACTTAAAGAGTATGCCATCATTTGTTTTAAAGAATTCCCATTTCGTTGTGTTCATGATCACTACACAACATGGTTTCTTTAATTAAGATCTCCATATCTAGGTTAAGAACCTTTTTGACATTTTCCCTGTTTTGGATGCTATAAATGGTGGCACCCTATCACAAATTATGTTTCTGATTGTTTTACTCGGAGCCATATCTCAACAATACCAAATGGCGTTGCTAAAATGAAGATTTCTTGGTATGGATTATATACAGCAGTGGTACTGCCGTTTCTCAAGTTCATTAATATAATGGAGTTCAAGTTTTTTTTGTTATACACAAAGCGTGGAGCTCGTGCCAAGGTAGAAGATAATGAAGATTGATTTGTAGTCATCTTTTTTAATTCTCACCGTGTTTAACTTGAGGGGAGGTATTAGAGTATATAACACATATATTTAGGGTAGCCAAGGTCGTGTAGAGAAGGACCAAGGTAACCGTACATCCAAGGCATGTATCAAGTCACTTGAAGTGAAAAACAAGGCACATGAATTAAAGAATAAGTTAAAGAATAATTTGGAATATGATGTAATTAGTTTTTAGATATACATTATTCAGTCAAAGGTATTTAGATTTGATGTTATCTTTCTAGGTTTAATCTACTCAATAAATTAGAATGCAATGTAATTGTAAAACTATCTCAGAGAATTCATGAAGATCAATAATAATATCCATCCTACGGGGTTTCATCCGTGGATATAGGTCGAGTGACCGAATATTTTTTGTTTTGATTTTATTTCTCTAATAGATGATCCGTCTCAATACCCATAATTTATTACTCCACCTGTTAATCATTTTGTACCATGTATGTGCAAAGCATGATAACTCATTAAAATGGAGTTTTTATTGGCATATTGGTGTTTAAGTTCTTAAGTCCTCACCTTTGGACAGTATGCAGAATTTCTAAGCATGTCCACGCTTATTGTTAAGTTATATACCCTTTAGGATTAAGATTATACTAGATTCGTACTCGTACTGTGCACCGGGAATATTTAACTTCTTATAACAGTTATTTTTTTGATCAAGTTCAATTTAAATTTTTGATTTGGTGTGACGGAACTTCACCCTATCTCGTTTTTGATTTGGTGTGGTGGGACTTTATTCGGTCCCGTATATGATGGCTGGTTGAAAAGTTCATCAACCGTTAATGGTTGTTTGGTTATTTAATTTTACTATAAATGTTAACATTACAGGAGAATTAGTCATAGAACCCATCACTAGAATCATGGACACGTTGATTGATAAATCATGGCACCGAGTTTGTTCTGCAACTCTCTCTTTGGTTATGACCTCTCTGTTTCAAATATAGGGGGACCATTACATTGTTTTTTAATTTGGTTATTAGTATAGAATTGCATCATTTAAGTATTTGATTTTATACATTGCAGTTGATTGAGAAGGTTTATAGAAACATGGATGATACTACGCAGCCGATTATTTGCCAATTAAGTATTTTTGGTAACCGTTTAAAGTGTCAGCCGTGTATTTTGTTTTGTGGTGTTGTCCACCCACTGTAGATGACGTTGACCCGGTACAGTTAAGTATTGGGTGTAAACCAAGTGTAATAATTTTAAAACAAAATAACCAATAGAAAAATGAGTTTTCTTTAACCCTAAATATTTGCACCAATTAAATTATACCAAGTGTCCTCACTAGAACTCTTGTTTTACAAAAACTAAAAAAACCTTATTTCAACCAATAGAATGCGAGATTTTCATCGCCATTGTATGAATTTTATTTGTTTAGGTCTTTAAACTTTAGATTTGATGAAGTTTTTTATAGTTTTACGCTACAAGCCAAAATAATTTTTCTTTACGTTTAAGAACAATTAACCAAAAGAGAGAAGAACCTCTTCCCAATCATAAAAAAAAAAAAAAAAAACACATCAAAGAAAAGAAAAAGAAATGAATATGTTTATTTAAATGCGAAAATCTTGATTTAAGATTTCGGAATCTGAGGCAAAGATACTCATTGTACCATTAGGAGCATTGACCCCTACACATCAAATTTATGGCGGACTGGCGTCCGAGTTCCTTTTGTGCGGGTCCTATAGGCGAGCTTGTGAGCTCGGAGGGGGAAAAGTTGTCGTATTTTCAAATTTAGAGATGTTGTTAAATTTAGACAAGCTTATGAATTTCGGTCCTCGGATGCGTTATAGGCTTATTACTCAGAGACACTGTAGAGTTTTGAGCCTCAGTGAAGCTCGGAGACTTCGTAGAGCTTGCATGAGCTCTTATATATTGGATATCACAAGTTAATGTTGTTGTTGGGTTAAAACCCTAGTTTTCAATAAGCCACTGAGTTATTCATATAAACATGGGCACCCTATAAACATCGTAAATAAAATGCGGGACTAGGTGAGGTAACGGGATCTGCTAATACGGTTGTAGTAGGCGGTGATTTTTTTGATGATTAGAAATCAGGGGTAAAATATTTATTTCGAGACCAGCAACTCGATTCAAGTCTGGTTCATCTTGTTAAGGCACAATTGATTCTCATGAGCGAGACTCGAGCTTAAATCTCATGAGAGAAACTCGAGCCTCCGTCTCGTGAGTATGACTTAACCAAGAATAAAACCACTAAACCAATCAGTGACAGAGCCAAGACTTTTTCATCAGAGGGATAAATATAAATAATAAGGTAGCGGTAGCGGTAGCGGTAGCGGTAGCGGTAATACGTCGTCCGGAACTTCAAGATGCCACAAAGATATCATATTAACTGTAAAATGTTTTAATTTAAGAATAGAATTATAAATTTATGATATTTTTTATTTTATTTTCACAAAATTTTAATATTTATGTAGTATCTTATTCTATCCAACTTATTAATAGAATTTTCCAAAACTAACTTACAAAATTTGTATATACAGACTTGAACAACTAGACTTATTGGAACAGTCAGATCAAAAATATAGGGGGAGAAATTTTTATACAAACCTATTATTTCTAAGCCCAATTTAGTAACTTTCACAAATTTTAGTCCGTTATAACTCCGTCTATGAGGTTTACAGTACGTGAGACATGAGACTTATTATCCACCCGGGTGATGTTAGATTTCTTGCGTCAGCAGCAGACACCACTTTAATTTGCGGTTGATGCCGAAACCTAGACATAAATATGATACTACTTTTTTTTAAGGTGGGATTGTTCATCTTTCAAGAGAAAATTAATATCGCAAATCCATTTCATGTCCCCACACCACCGTCCGCTTTTGCAAAACTAGATTTTGTCCATGGGAGACTTTAAGGTAAGAATCTTTTATATTACAAATGCAAAGACGCACCGCGATGCAAATGTCGTTTGGATTTGAAAAATTCAAAACCTACAAATTGTATTGTTCATTGGTTTCCTTTTTTAAGCTATACGGAAATAAGATGTCTAACTACGAATTTAATTACACATTTTACTGATAATAATTTACCTAAAAGGTCATAAGAATTTTTTTATACACGATATTTTTTTTATAAACGTTCTAACTTTATCAATAAAATTATAATTTTTGCCTATTTACTCGAAACACCTCTTAAAAGGGTAACGTATAATTGTCTATAACTGAAGACGTGTTCAAACAGATAAATATCGGTGTTTTATTGTTTGTCCTTGTGCTTTGTTGATCGTGAATGCAAAACACATACATATCGGAAACTCTTTATGTATCATCTTATACGACAACTCAAGATTTTTTGCTGGGTTCAATGGCATCCTATGGATAAACACCCTCTTACCCGTAGAATTCCCACTGAGAATCACTGTGCAATTCGGAAAGACCGTCTTGATTATAAGTCTGGTACCGTTGCATAAGCGGTTTTTGGCATCAACATTCCTAGTAACATGATAGGAGCTCCAAGCTTCAATTTCAACACATGTGGAGGTAGACCATCCGGGGTTGTTCAGTTTAAGTATTCTTGCTGATAGAGGTTATGAATATCATCTTCCTGATAGGGTCGTAATTCATATATATTTACCTTTTAATTTATATTTGTTAGTATTCATAATTATATTAATTTTATCATTTTATTATTTTACAGATGGTTCGTATAAACTATAAATTAAATATGACTAAGGGACGTGTCAAGGTCCTGGGTACTGGTGATGAACTGTATAAAGTAAAATAGTGAAATGAAGTGACTATTAGACTTCCTTTTAAGTATCGGACTTACTGTTGAAAGGACCAATTATTAAAAGAGAAAGAAGGTGGACGTGGCTAGCATTTTTCAGTTTTGGTCTGTTAACATGGCACGTGAATAAGAGAAGAGGGAGTTGGTGTCAGATGGGAAAGGTGGTAAGAAGGCTTGACGTGGCATAAAGAATGAGAAGCGAGAAAAATAAGTTTGGGTGGTTTTCTAACGCAAGCTGGGGAAAGCCTGGCTCTGACCGAGTATAAATGGGAAGAAAAACTTGTTTTGCTTGGGGGGATTTTCTGGGAGGCGGAGAAGAAGGAATACCTAGAACCTAGGGGTCTCTTTGGATTCAGGTGGGTGGTGTTAGTACCAAAATGATGTTTCCCACCCAAGAATTTTTGGTCTGCAGCAATTAATCAAGCCCAACAGCCAAACTAGCCTAACATGAGCAAACAGGAGCACTCCACTCAAGTCTGAAGCCCAACTTGGACCGAAGTGACGTCATCATTTCTTACATTGACGTCAGCAATTACTTTCCGAAGTGACGTCATCGATTACTTCCCGATGCACCAAGTCAATCCCGATAGACCAAGTCAATCCCGATGCACAAAGTCAATTCCGATAGACCAAGTCAATCCCGATAGACCAAGTCAATCCCGATGCACCAAGTCAATTCCGATGGACCAAGTCAATTCCGCACCAACTTTTGAATAAAGGTCATTTAGAAGATAAGGACAATTAGAATATGTGCCAGTTCCCGTTGACACATGGCAAAATATGGCGAATCCTCTTCGACACATGGCGAGCTTACAAGAATCTCCATCGACACGTGGCGAACTTTGATGACATGTGGCAAATGGCATTTTAGTAATTATCATCATTTGTGTACTGATGGGATTTTAATATAGTGGTAAAATAGATTCGATTCTCGGACTTGTGAAGATTTAATTTCTAGACCTAATTTTTAATTATTAAAAATAAATAAGATTAAACAGATTTGATTTAAAATTAGATGGAAGAAAACTAGGGTTTAAGATTCCACAATTCACCAATACTTCTGTGATATGCCTAACAATTCTATGCTCAATTTAATCTAAATATCACAAAAATAGGTTTTTAAAAGAATAATTGTAAATCCTAAGCATGAGACATCAAAAGCAGTCAACCCAGCATGACTCATCAAAAGAGAACACAACAATTTAAGAAAAACCATTTTTTCAATTTTAATCAAGCAATTAATAATAAAAGAATTGTAAAGAAAATATAGATAAAATAGACATACCACTTAATTATTGGAAGAAAGGCTTCCTTCGTCACCCCAGTAATGGTGATTAGCTCATTGTAATGGAAACGCACTCAAAATAATCTTTCATTGCTCAAAAAGTGTTTACAAAGGCTAAAAAGAAGTAACACAGCCGATTTGATACGCTTATAAGCGTTACAGTGAGGTGGTTCAGCGTGTTACAGGAGGAAGAAAAGGGAACAGGAATAAAGATCGGACGTTTAATGCAACAAAGAAACGACTGCTTCAGCAGCTTAATAGACGACTGTTCCAGCGACACAGTCAGCGACAGTTTACTGAAGCCTTATGTTCTTGGTGTTCTTCCTCTTCACAGCAGCAGCAGTTTTCTGTCAACTTCTTCCGGTGCTCTGGCTGCCTCTCCCTCTCGATTTCTTGGCTTTTCTTGGCTATATATAAGGTGCACAAACCCTAGTGAGTCTTCTAAGTCAAATCAAACTCTTAAAACAACTCCCAATCAATCTCTGAATTTTTTTGAAACCAAAACAGGAACCGAGTCCTGTTCCCGTCCAAACTTGGATTTTCCGGCGTGAATCACTCTTGCTTGATGTGTTTAAGCTTGTGTTGATCTCTTCTAGTTTTTGGGTAACTTAGAAACACTCAAAATCTCAGAAAATCACGTAACTCCCTTATCAAAAGTTTTCTTCACGTGTTCCCGCCATTCTCGGATTTGAAATGAAAAGGGGGTGCCTTTATCATAAACGTGGGTGCCTTAATCACTTTTGATGGGTGCATTTAACAACTTTTTGAGCCGAATTTTCCACAAATATTTATTTCTCGAAAATACCTACAAAAAGACATAAAAAGACATAATAAGTACAAAAACGAACACTTTCAGAATAGAAAATCGAGTGTAATTTAGACACACAAATGTGTCTATCAAATACCCCCAAACTTACTATTTGCTAGTCCTCGAGCATATAAAAATAAAATCCTAACTCACTTCCGCAGGAATCGCGACTACATTTAGCATATGTAATAAGCCGTTAAACCCCTAGGTGTCCCTAGTGGACGAGTTTTGTCTCGTGAGGGTTTACAAGAGGTATACCCACAAAACCTTTACTCCAGATTTTAGAAACTTGTGAACGATTAAGGATAGACACTAAACAAGCTATTTAGTTGGCTTACTCAATTCTTCGGCTATGGGAATCATTACCCTATATGAGTCCAATTGCTGTACACGAGTGTTTACTCAAGCATACTAAAATTCATATATAAGACAACAGAGCTCTACTCAGATAATCGTTCAACCACAATACTCAGAATCTATCACAGTTCAATCACATGAAAAAGATTTAGAAGATGGACATGGAAAATGTGAAGGTTGCACGTGTTGACTAAGGTGAACGGTGTTTCCCATATCTGTCTGAAGGACAGTGCCAAGATGAATCCTAATGGTTTGAGATACATGGTCTTAATCATAATACTAATATCGATTCAACTGGTATATACAAGGGTCCCAGCGATCGATTTATAAAACGATAAATATATTGACAACATGATTGGATCAAATTGAATCCAAGCGCATGATTCTTATCAGCATCTTACGTGATAATTCCCATGGATCCTGCGTTCCATGCTTTCTTAGGCGACGGAGACAGGGAGAACACATACATATTGCTATCAAAGTGTCAGTATTGTTTTTGTTTTTGTTTTTTTTTTTGTTTTTTTTTCTCTTTTTTTTTCGAATAAAGCAAGAATCGGGTTTGATCTCAAACACTTTATTTCATCCTAGCGGCGATAACAATTTGATACTGGGCTCCACCAAATCACTTAGAGAAACACAAAATTACAAAAGTAAAAACAGAAAGTGATATGGTCGAGATAGACTCCAAGATGTGGTGACGAATATCATGTTATTTTCTAACACCTGAACTCTGTCCTTTTATGAATAGACCATTTTAACTGGGCACACCAATTCCTATAGAAAAAGAGCTAAGTTTCTATCTACCTAGAATGGTTAGTGTCACCCTGAAGTGTTCACAAGCTTCTAAATTCTAGAGCTTTATTATTTAACTAAAAAGTTTCTCCCTTACCCCCAAACTTAAATCAAACAGTGTCCTCAATGTTTCTAAAGATGAATGATTAAAAATATGAACAAGGAGAAACTGTTACCACTTCAGGAAAAGGAGTTAAGGAAAGACATTACCGTGTTTCATGAGCATGGGTTACCAGTGCTAAGTTTAACGTCTTCAGCCAGACTAAGAAAGAATTAGTCACCTCATTAAATCATATAGCAATAATCGAAACAACTGTGGGTCGTCTGAATCAAATAATGATATCACAAATAAGAGGAAAAAACAACAGGCCAAGAAAATGAACAAACCGAGCACACCCTTATCTAGTTTTCTGTTTACAACAACTACTTCTAGTTGTGGTTCAGGTTCAAGCTCTATAAAAGGGACTAGATAAAATATTTTCATAGGTTGGATTTCCTCATAGGCAGGATCAACAGGATCAGGTTGTAAAGTCTGGAAAAACTCAACTAAGAACTTAGAAGCACATAATAATAACCTGAATAATTGTGGATCCTCAAAGTCAATCAGATTTGACCCACACAGTTGACTACTATGAAGATGGTCATTCTTAAGCAAATGTGTCGATTCTAATTTCCTAAAGTAATTAGGTTTAGTCTCAAAACTTAATAACTGACACATTTGAAATTCTAACGTTCCCACATATGGAAGAAAATATTTTGGTGGGAAAACAAAGTCAATCTTGGTATTACTACCTAGGTAAACCACATCGACCAGAGGATGGGTTTCTAACAACTGAACTTCTTTCTGGAAGTCAACAGGCTCAGGGAATCTAGTTTGAAGATGATCTTGTAAAATGGTAGAGGTACATATGTCAAATCCCAAGTTAGGGACCTTTCTAAGAGTTAAAGGTAAAGCACAGGGAGAATGATAGTCACCCCTAAACTTAAAGTTTTCAGTGTCTCTAGATAGACTAATCATAATTTTTCTAATTTCTAGATCGTCAGATTCCCGAAAATGGTCAATTGCTTCTTCTAGGTTATAATCCGGTGGTGCATCCTCACTAATATTTAAAATCTCTACGAGTCTATGTTTGTTATCTAAGACTATTGTTTCTAAATCGTTGGACTCTAAAACAGTATTCTCAGGATAAATCCGTTCTTCTAAACCATTATCGGTTTCAAAACAAGAGAGTTCTACATCGTCTAAAACCGTGATATCTCTAGTCAAATCCTCTTCCTTTTGAATAGGTGAATAATCATTAAAATTATTTGAATTTGAACTAGAAATAACACTATCTTCGTGAAGCACAACTGGAGTGACAATTTCTTGATCACTCTGCCTGTATATTTCAAGTTCTTCACCAATACTATCCTCATCATCATAATAATATGAAGATGTTTTACCCTCGTCTAAATAAGTAGTGTTACCAATTCTATCCTCGTCCTCTTGAGGAGGTGAATAACTATCAAGGGTAGCAGTATATTGGGAATTAAGATTATATTGGGCAATATTGTTCCTTGCAGAAATTTCATTCATACTTAATACGAACCTATTTTTATCTTCAATCATCTGCTTGTTATTCTCAGCTATTTGCTTGTTATACTCAGCTATCTTCTTGATTGATTCTTCTAGAGGTGTAATAGGTTCATGATGAGAGCTAGGTCGCTATTGCTCTAGGGCATTCCTCCAAGACAAAGAACTCAAATCATCATGGGGAGTACTAGATTGCATTTGTTTTAGGGCATCCCTCCAAGACAAAAAACTAGAATTTTGCTCACTTTCATGTTCATAAGACGGGTGTATGTACGAATATTAATTGGGATCACCTTGGTATGGGCAGTAACCTCTAAAAGGTTGGTGGTGGTCCCGATTACTATCCATACCATGATGATAGTATGGATAATGTCTAGTTTGAAATTCAGTCGGATATTCATTGTATTGGTCCTCATAATACCAGTTCGACATTTTCTAACAAAAACTTCCTAATATATACAAAAATAAACTCTAAAAATAAATCCTACCGGAAGGGGTTCTAAACATACACAAGCAAGGCCGACTCAACCAAATCAAACCTATTGAATCTAGAAAACAAAAAGCATGATGGTTCCACTTAGATTGTTTCTAGACCAGTTTCTATTCCTTCGAAAGGCAACTAGTTACAGCTTTAGCAGACCTTTTAGAATAATCCGAATTAGATTAAGTCGAAGAGAAACAGGATAAGCTCTAAGGATCTTTGACAACCCTGCTCTTTGGCACTTTTCCCTGGGTTACAAGGCGGCTCTAATCAACTTAAAATAGTCTTCCTGAACTTTGAGTTAGGCTAATAAAGTAACCTCGTTACCCTACCGGTCTCTTTCTAGTCAAAATTTTAAGGTTTAGGTTCGCGTTTGGTAACGTGTTCCTAAAGCGGGCAAGAAGGAAACGGTGATGAAATCCCAGTCCTTATCTTGTATGGCCAGTTCTTGCCCTTTACTAGAAAAGTAAAATCGTATTCAACTCCTCAACATATATGCATACGAAGGAATACAGTAAACCCACTTGCAGGGGATTCGTGGGTTGATCGAGTCTTACCTCCCGTAACAGACGGGGGATGGATCAGTTGTAGTCGACTCGGGCCACCGACTCCTGTGTCAGTGTGCGAACCCAAGGGGCCGAGACAATATCGTAATTGTCGTCCTTCCCCGTAGCAGTTTACATTTAATAATACCTTTCCGTAGGGTTTAAAAATAAATAAAGTGTTCAAAGTCCCAAAAATAATGTCCAAAAAGTGTCCAAAATAAAAGAAAAATTATAGAAATAATACAAATTCCTAATACAATTGATGGGATTTAAATATAGCGGTAAAATAGATTTGATTCTCGGACTTAAGAAGATTTAATTTCTAGACCTAATTTTTAATTACGAAAAATAAATAAGATTAAACAGATTTGATTTAAAAATAGATGGAAGAAAACTAGGGTTTAAGATTCCACCATTCACCAATACTTCTGTGATATGCTTAACAATTCTATGCTCAATTTAATCGAAATATGCCAAAAATAGGTTTTTAAAAGAATAATTGGAAATCCTAAGTATGAGACATCAAAAACAGTCAACCCAGCATGACTCATCAAAAGAGAACACAACAATTTAAGAAAAACCATTTTTTCAATTTTAATCAAGCAATTAATAATAAAAGAATTGTAAAGAAAATATAGATAAAATAGACATACCACTTAATTATTGGAAGAAAGGCTTCCTTCGTCACCCCAGTAATGGTGATTAACTCATTGTAATGGAAACGCACTCAAAATAATCTTTCATTGCTCAAAAAGTGTTTACAAAGGCTAAAAAGAAGTAACACAGCCGATTTGATACGCTTATAAGCGTTACAGTGAGGTGGTTCAGCGTGTTACAGGATGAAGAAAAGGGAACAGGAATAAAGATCGGACGTTTAATGCAACAAAGAAACGACCGCTTCAGCAGCTTAATAGACGACTGTTCCAGCGACACAGTCAGCGACAGTTTACTGAAGCCTTATGTTCTTGGTGTTCTTCCTCTTCACAGCAGCAACAGTTTTCTGTCAACTTCTTCCGGTGCTCTGGCTGCCTCTCCCTCTCGATTTCTTGGCTTTTCTTGGCTATATATAAGGTGCACAAACCCTAGTGAGTCTTCTAAGTCAAATCAAACTCTTAAAACAACTCCCAATCAATCTCTGAATTTTTTGAAACCAAAACAGGAACCGAGTCCTGTTCCCGTCCAAACTTGGATTTTCCAGCCAATTTTCCGGCGTGAATCACTCTTGCTTGATGTGTTTAAGCTTGTGTTGATCTCTTCTAGTCTTTGGGTAACTTAGAAACACTCAAAATCTCAGAAAATCACGTAACTCCCTTATCAGAAGTTTTCTTCACGTGTTCCCGCCATTCTCGGATTTGAAATGAAAAGGGGGTGCCTTTATCATAAACGTGGGTGCCTTAATCACTTTTGATGGGTGCATTTAACAACTTTTTGAGCCGAATTTTCCACAAATATTTATTTCTCGAAAATACCTACAAAAAGACATAAAAAGACATAATAAGTACAAAAACGAACACTTTCAGAATAGAAAATCGAGTGTAATTTAGACACAAAAATGTGTCTATAATGTACCTTATAAATACAATTTTAGAGTGAAGAAGAGGGGACTTTGGGGCCGATTCATGGCTTATTCCTCTTCATTCTCAACTGTAACCAGAGATATCAATAAAAACTTCAAATCTCATTACCCGTGGATGTAGGCTATTCATAGCCGAACCACGTTAAATCTCTTGTGTTAATGTCATTTTTGTCTATCTTAGACTATAATCTTTGGTTGTTTTTGCTGATGAGAATTTTAGCATAAACAATTTGGCGCTAAAAACAGGAATTATATCAAAGGATTTATCCTACCTGATGCATAGATTGATGGGAACTGGAGAGAACAAGTGACATGAAGAAAACAGAGAAGAGAAGAAAAACAAAACCGAACAGCATAGATTTTCTTCTCTTGGGATTTTATTTGTTCTTCAAAACTCAAATATAAAAGTTTTAAAGTCAAATGGTTTTACAAAAAGTTTTAGTAAAAACAAGAGTTAGTTCTAAAACAAAAAGTCATTTTTTCTTTCAAATCGAAACCTAATTTCAATACTTATAAACCCATTTAACTTGTTTTGAAAACTTCCGAATGATGGAATCTTTAACTGATTTGGGGATTTTACCCTGTGAACAAAATCAAACGAAGTTTTAGATGATGCATCTCACGATTCAAATAATTCGACTTAAATCTTCTCTTGATTATTTACTAAATTTATATGTTGTTTGCAGTAATGATCGAATGAATTAATTTTGAGTTGCTGGTAGCTACTGGTAATTGAGAATTAAAGAAACAGAGGGTTGAGCAGCTAAAGAGGAATCACTGAAGAGGAATTTCGGTCAAGTGAAGAATTAAATGTTGAAAACAATTAAGTTATTGTTGCTAGTATGGGTAAAGTTCAAGGTGGAGGTTTGTGTTGAGATGTGAACAAGGAAACAACGAGACAGGAATTCGATAATTCTATGGGTTTGATTTCCGTGACTTGATGATTGGATTGCTCTGAATGATTATGTGTTTTAATGTTTGAATGGTTTTGTCTTGAATGAGCATGTGATTGCAGGGAAGGATTGAATTAGTGGAACATCTAGATGACAACAATTACATACCCCTCATTGATTAGCAGAGCACACAAAAGGTGTTTGTAAAAATGTTTAAATGACAAGTTTTGGAAGATTCAAGTTCAAATGCTTGAATTAGCATACCCTGCAGTTGGACCGTGATACTGGTGAATGTTTAAGAAGGTTTGAAAGATTGGATTGCAGCAGCAGAACCATTAGCAGCTACCACTTTCTTTGCGGCAGGTTTAGGCTTTTCCTTCTCAGCCTCAGCGGTGGTGGATACTTGATTATGAAAGTAGTGAGCTTGTCTCTCATGTCAACATCAAAAACAAAACCATAGGCGGCACATTTCAGTTGAATCATCTGGGTTTTGGCGATGATAACTTCAATCTCAAAGTTCCATAGCACTGGACAAACTTCTTAATTAAATTCTCAAGCAAACCAGCAAGCTTAGAAGTGTCATGGGCACCATTCACAAGAGCAACTCCAGTTTTTTCATCAAATTTGGATTGTGCTACAAGCTCACAACCGAAATATTTTGTGGTGTACGATGGAGGCCTGGCCAATGCTTTTGCAATCTCAACCATGTTTACCACATTAATCTTGATACCATTTCCAAGACCTTCAATCTTTGTTAACATTCTTGGCATCTTATACCTGTAAAAGGCATCATCGTTGTTACCAGCACCTATGTTCTGCATCGCCATCCTTTAAGACTGTATAGAGTGTGATATTAGAGAGAACAATAAACTTCTTCTGTGAGAGTGGCACTTCCTTGAATTCGTTCAAGGATCATCCTCATTTGTGATTTTAAACACTATACATACATAACCATGTTAAACCTCCTCCTTCTCATCTCTGGAACAACGGGCATTTCTGGTGTTCAACTACAAATTGAGGCTTATGATTCAAGAGGGAAACAACCCAATGAAGAAAGCAAGAATTAATTAAGGCAAAAGAAGACATCCAGGCGTATTTTCAGTGTGGTCTCTGAGCCTTCCGGGTGTGGCGATAAGGATCTGACACGGATTTGCCTGTAAACGTTTCTACTCCAACGCTTGCCTTACACCTCCAATTACAACTTGAACACCGAGAGTAGGATGATATTTCAGCAATTTGGTTGCCTCAGCATCAGCTTGACTTGCTAATTCTCTTGTGGGGCATACAACAAGCACGTTTACTGGGGGTCTCTTCTGATCAAGATCGATAGAAACTGACTTTACAACTGCTTCAATTGTTGGAAACAAAAATGCTACAATTTTCCCAGTTCCTGTCCTTGCCTAGGCTAGAACATCTTTCCCTTTGCATTTAATGGCTAGTGCTTCTCGTGGGGAGGTTAATGAATTAGTTATTCAAATGACAAAAACTTCAGTTGAAAGTACCGAAGGCTCAAATGTGGCTTTCTCTAGCAAAATTGGCTTATCTCGGGACTACAACTTGTGATATTAATCGGCAAGACTCTCGCAAAAGAGCAAAGTACCCCATATCTCTCTTGATTAAAAAATTTCTCTTGCTTTAATTATTCTTGTTTGAATAAGTCATGAAAAGGACTCTTATTGAAAGGTGAACAGGTTAAATGCCACCCACCACAACTATTGGAATGACTGGCGCAAATAGGCATTGGCGCGTATAAAAAATTACGCCCAATGAATAACCTGACATATGACCCGTTCCGATTGCTACTTTGAATTTGAATTCCTTATTGAATTACACATTTATGCAAGATTCAATAATTTATATTATTGGATGAAAGATAGTTTATTAATCAATTTATCATTTTTGGTTAAAACGCATGGAATGATATTATTACGCTAATGTGCGTTTATGTATAAGTTTTGCAGCAAAATTCTATTTTTGAATGGATCAGGCTCATACTTTTATCATGACAAGGCCAAGTAAAAATTATATTTTCTTCGAACAACTGTCAGGAAAATGGGGCATTCTATAAAGAAACCAAAGTTTTAGCTGAGAAATGAGCTAAATACTACGCGCCAATTAGGTATTTCATTTTAATAATCTACTAACGTCAAATAAATACAATATATTATTTCACGCCATTTTGTGTTATGTGCCCTGTACTTCTTAACATAAGGCAACAATCAATAGATACTTCGTATAAGTTGTCCACAAATGATACTTCTAATGGCTTATGCTTCAAGCGAAGAATGCTCAGTAAATACTTCTATTTATTCCAGATTTCTCATATTAATTCGAAGGACGATATTTCTTATTTCTTCTGGATATTCCTCATGTCTAATTTAAATACATCTCATATTTTTTCTATATATACTTCTCATGTATATAGAAGAATATGAGATGTATCTTAAATAAGAAATGAGAAATGAGAAATATATGGATGATTCTCAAGTATACTTCTCATATACATTTCAGGTATATTTCTTAACGTTATTTCTCCATTCAGGAGACAATCTCTTCGGAGACAATAAATTTATGGACCACACACTAATTTTCTCCATGCCCGAGATAAATTAGGCGTGTGTTCTTGAGTGCTCATTAGCTAGAGACAAATCTGTGGAACACACATTAATTTTCTCCATGCCCGAGAAAATTAAGTGTGTGTTCCTAAGTGCTCCGTGGCTGGAGACAAATTCGGGACCGCATCCAAATTTCCTCATAACCAGAGAGAATATGGATGCGTTATATTCCCATGACATGACTCCGTGGAAGGAGGTAAAATTCCAAATTTTAATGTATATACAAACATTTGGGACCACCTTGTAGCTTACTCCTGGCCCGGGTATGACTCGTATGTGTGGGTTCCTGAATTACATAACTCCGTGGAAGGAGGTGCTCTCTGGCACAAAATTCCATAATATTAACCCAGGGTACAAAGGAACCTTGCGGTTGAAAACTAACAATCAGTATATATATATATTTGTATACAAAATTTTGTTTTGCAGGGACAAAAATACAACATAAAATGAAAATGCACAAGCAACATCAACCACCACATTATGATTCGGGGGAGACGTGAAGTAGTTTTCTTAAGAGTTTTTCTTCAAACAACTCTCAAAAAAAGGGGGTAAGTTGTTAGTACCAAAATGATGTTTCCCACCCAAGAATTCTTGGTCCGCAGCAATTAATCAAGCCCAACAGCCAAACTAGCCTAACAGGAGCAAACAGGAGCAGTTCACTCAAGTCCGAAGCCCAAATTGGACCGAGTGACGTCATCATTTATCACAGTAACGTCAGCAATTACTTCCCGAAGTGACGTCATCATTTTCCCGAAGTGACGTCAGCAATCCTGATGCACCAAGTCAATCTCGATGCACCAAGTCAATCCCGATGCACCAAGTCAATCCCGATGCACAAAGTCAATTCCGATAAACCAAGTCAATCCCGATGCACAAAGTCAATTCCGATAGACCAAGTCAATTCCGATAGACCAAGTCAATCCCGATGCACCAAGTCAATTACGATGGACCAAGTCAATTCCGCACCAACTTTTGGATAAAGGTCATTTAGAAGGTAAGGACAATTAGAATACGTGGCAGATCCCGTTGACACATGGCAAAATATGGCGAATCCTCTTCGACACATGACGAGCTTACAAGAATATCCATCGACACGTGGCGAACTTTGATGACATGTGGCGAAGGGCATTTTAGTAATTATCATCATTTATCTACCCTATAAATACAATTTTAGAGTGAAGAAGAGGGGACTTTTGGGCCGATTCATGGCTTCTTCCTCTTCATTCTCAACTATAACCAGAGATATCAATAAAAACTCCAACTCTCATTACCCGTGGATGTAGGCTATTCATAGCCGAACCACGTTAAATCTCTTGAGTTAATGTTATTTTTGTCTATCTTAGATTATGATCTTTGGTTGTTTTTGCTGATGAGAATTTTGGCATAAACAGGTGGAAAGACAAGTAAAAAAAAAAGTGATGGAGAGAGAAGGGGGACATCATCTTTTCTTTTAGGTTAGGTTATAGGTAGGAGGAGGTGAGATAGAGAAGCTAGGGTTGGAGACGTGTGATTGAAGGAGAGAAGGAAATAAGAAAGGGAAAGTAGGTGGAAGGGAGACCTAGCCTAGGGGAGAGAGGATAACTAGAAAAGAGAGGAAGACTAGGGAGAGGGATTGATTAAGATTGATCAAGAGAGAATAGAGAGATTGGAGGAAAGAAGTTTTGTGGGGAGGCGGACTTTTCTTTTAGGTAGTGGAGACAGAAAGTATAAAAGGGGGTCTGACGCATAGCTAGAGAAAACAAGACGGATAAAGGAGAGAGGCAGAAGAAGTATATATGAGAAACAGAACTCATCAGCTACATCATCCATTTTTTTACTTTGGTTTAATCTTCCCTCTCTTTTTTAATCTCTACATTTGTTATATATTTTTATGGGTTTTAAAAAATTTATCTCCATGACTCACTAATTTTTTGTAGCTAGGATTTATGTTGAAACCATTTAAAAGTTTTAGATCAATTATATCGAATTATTTGATACAGACTATTCTGATTTGAATAAATTAGTTCCTGATTTTGGTTTATTGATTTAATGATAAAATTAGTTGTTGCTTTACCGGTTCTGTACAATACAGTAATCTATGCGCAAAATTAATAGGATAGCAAATATATTTGTCTATTTATTTGATATTTCATGTTTGGGTTAAATCCTTAGATGGGGTATGCTTAGAATAGTCAGGTATTATTTGTGAATCTATAATTAGTTTCGTATAATTTTCTCACTAACGCAATTAGATGGTGTATGCATGAGACTTAGAGCTTTTGATGCGCCATGCTCAGGGTTTCTCAGTGATATTTGTGACTCTAATACATATAATAGGTGATGTCGAGAGAACGGAAAATAAATGAATATTCAGGAGCTATGTATCACTTCAGTAATTAAATAGAAATAGTGGTGGATACTGAAAACCCTGGTTACTGTTTCTCCCATTTGATTTATTTTATTAGTTTAGTTTGTTTTATTATTTCATTTATAATTCTAAAAAATCCAAAAATATTGTTCTTGATTAGTTGATTAGAGATATTGATTGCAGTATTGTCCCCGCCCCCTGTGGGTTCGACCCGTACTTGTCGTTGTCTGCATTGTAGACACCGTGCGATTGCGGTTTATTTATATAGGGTATTCTAAAATCCTATCACTTCTAACGAATCAAATGAGCAATATGTATGCTCTTCTCCAGGAAACATACTAAACAGTCGATCATTCAACTTCTCGACGTGCTCATTTAATGGTGTGATCAATGCCATGTTAACTAAGTAATCTTGATCCTTAGAAATCTCTGCCAAGTTGGGAAAGATAACATTTATAGTTGAGACACTGAATTATCACCAACCCATGGTATGATCATATTATCTGGAATTTTTATCATGTCATTTGCCAAAGAAGGTTCATTTCCATCACCAGCTCGAATTAAAAAATCAGAATAAGACCTGTCATCCATTGTACGTATATTCGTCTTCAGATGAAGAACTTCTACATTTCTCCACAAACGGGACCTAATTAGACACGAATCGACCATTTGCCTCGTTGTAGCTTTTGGTACAACTGGCAGAACCTGACGGAAATCACCTTTCATGATCACAATTTTACCACCAAACGGCTTATCGATACCAGTTATATCTCTTATAGTCCTATCGAATGCCTCAAATGAAAAACGGTGTGCCATGGTAGCTTCATCCTACATAATCACAGTAGCTTGATGGAGAAGATCAGCCAATTGTCCTTTTTACTAATCTTACATGTTTATGTTGCTCTCGGTGTAAACAGGAACTTGAATCTTGAATGTGATGTTCTTCCACCGTGTAGTATTGTTGTTGTGATGCCAGATGAAGAAGTGGGTGTATCTACGTATCACCAATCAAATTACGAAAGTGAGTTCGATCCTACCAATTTGGATAATTTGTTGGATGAACAAGAACGTGTAAACCAAGACATATTTTATATTACCCTTCCGTAGGGTTTAAAACTAATAAAGTCCAAAAATAATGCCCCAAAGTTTCTAAAAATGTCCAAAAATAAAAGAAAAATACAAAACAATAAAAGATTTTCTAATACAATTTTTCTAAAAAGAAAAATAAATATAACCCTAAAAATTAAATTCAAGTTAAATAAAATCTTTGTATTCTTTTTTTCGTTCTTTTCGATTTAGCTTTTAACTCCAAGTCTTTAATTAATCACCAAAATCTTTGGCTCAACTCTCTTTTCGATCTAAAACCTGTAGCAAATAGACACATACCCAAAAACGTAAAATAGAACAAAATAATAAAAATTTAAAAGTAAAAATAAAAATAAAAACAAAAATAAATCTAAAACTCTAACCTAAAAACAAGTCCCGGCAGCTGCGCTAAAAACTTGATCGTTTCAGAAAAGTGGTAAAAATAGTTCGTTCGCCAAGACTTGTGAAGATTTGTTTTAGACCTAATTTAAATACCAAAACAGAAAACTCAATTAAAAGTTGATTCAAGAATATAGAGAAAACTGAGTCTAAGGATTCCACCATTAACTAATTTTTAAGTGATTCAATTAATACCAATAATTATGCAACTCACACATTCAATTTGGTTCTAAAAAAATTATCAATAAGTAGATTTTCAAAATAATAGTTGTAAATCAGAAGCATGGAACATCAAGAGCACTAGACTAAGCGTGAACCATTAAACGAAATCACAACTATTTATTAAAAATCATTAATCAATTTTAAATCAATGCGAAAATCATAAAAAGAATTGTTAAATTAATTAAAATAAGAAATTACCACTTTACTATTGGAATAATGGCTTCCTTCGTTGCCTCGTTAATGGGGTTTAGCTTCTCATAAGAATCACTCTCTCAAAATAATTGTTCATAGCTCATAAGTGTTCTAAGAAGAGAGAAAATAAAAATAACACAAAAAAAGCTACGAATATAGGTGTTGCAATCAATGTTTTCTGTGTTGATGTAGAAAAAATTGACACAGTCAAGTAAAGGACTGACTGTGGGCGAAGTAAAAGAAAAAAAAGGTAACAGAATATTTGATTGTTCTTAAGCGTGGTCTGTTCTTCTTCTCCTTCTTCTTCACGAGAATTTTTTTTCTGTAGACTCCGGATCCCTTTTTCTTCCTTCTCTTTGCTTTATATAGGCTTAGTAAAACCTAATAAGCTTTCCTCAATCGATAAGAACTCTAACAACTCTCCAAATCAGAGAGTAAAACTATTTTCCAGTAGCAAAACGAGTTTTTCAGCTTATTTTCCGGCGTGAAATGCTCTCCTATAACGTGTTCTGATTATGTTTTCATGTTGTAATATCGGATACTCCTTCTAATGCTATAAAATTCGGTCCCAATCCTTCCCAAACCTTATCAGATAATTCTCTCTCGATAGAGAATATTTTCCCGATGTTTTCATTTTTGAACAAACTGGAGTGGGTTCCTTTATAAATCCGATAAGTTCCTTTATTAATTTGTGTTGTGTGCCTTTACCAATTTTTCCGGGTGCTTTATCACTTTTTGAGTCAATTTTCCCATAAAAATATATTTCCCAATAATACCTAAAAACACATATAGATAACACAATGAATATACAACTAAGCACTAACAATATAGAGAATTGAGTATAATTCAGACATAAAAATATGTCTATCAACAACTAAGCTTCACATTCACCATTTATATATTTATTAGAGACTATTTTTGGTAGTGTAAGAAAATTCTATGTGACCAGTAAAATAGGAAACATGACAATGCATGCTCTTAAGTGTATATGCATAATATTCGTATGATCTGAGACAAATTCCACGAAAATCGACTTAATCAAACAAAGTTGGAAGATCTATCGATGGTGTTCCTTATTAGTTAGTTATTGGCTAATGCTTTGTTTTCATTTGAGTTTCTAACTATCACATCTCCTCAATGATAATTTCTCAAATATCCAATCTAAATATAAGACTCATCATTCAAACAATCACATATCCTTGACTACTAAACTAAATTATGTAAATGATACTATGATGATCTTTTAAAAAATAATTAATTTTAAACGAAAACTATTTAAGATGATAAAACGTATAACTAAAAACGAACACAAAAAATTAGATAGATATAAAAGATTTTGGTTTCAGAATTTTATTAAACAAACAATCTGATATAATCAAGTCTAATGTGATGATATTAAATAAAAAATTAAACCAAAATTAAAATTGAATTGAAAATAATATTTACTATATTTTAAAAAATCGTATTTTTATATTATTTTCATTTGTTTTAAAATTATGTTTAGCTTCTATTTATAATCATATTTTTTCAATAAATATTTAAATATACCCTTATTATTTTTTATTATAAATATATTTTTTATGAGACCCAACATAAAATCATAAAGAGTATCTGTTTAAATAGGAAACAAATATGATAAATATATATTTTTTTATCTTCATTCCCTTTATTCTTTCTCTTTCATTTCCTATTTAAAATAGAGTTAGATAATTTTAGATAATTTTTTAGCATTTATTATTTTATAAAAAAATGGTAAATAAATGAGGGTAATTTACGAAGTCTATTTGTCTCCTTAATATTTTGATTTAGTCAACGCGTACTAAAATTTTGAAATGGAAGAAGTATTAATCTTCGGGTTAAAATTTTCTTTTTCCCATTATTATAATCCTAGGGTTTCTAAAGTCACGAGAAATATAACAAAAAATTAAATTATATCTTTTTAATTTATTTGATTTTCATCTTGAAAATAGAAAAATAAATGAAATCAAAACGAGAAGAAATAGACGGATGCATTGCATAAAGATTGAAATATAGATTACTTTTATGTATAAGGTGCAAATATGTCATTTTCCACACGCGGTAAGTCCTCAAGTTTGGAGTCTTTGGGCCACTTGACAACACTAAAATGGAAAAACAAACTACTAGGCTATATTTCCAAAATTCAAAAAGTGTTAAAGTGTGTGACATACACTAGATGAATGATTTAAAAAAAATAATAAAAAAATACTCTAAAATGCATTTAGAATCTATTTTCTAATTTCCCCCTTTAAGAAATGTGATTTAATTTTATAAAGAAAAGGAAAAATAAAAGAAAATAAAAAGTTGAATTAACAAAAAAAAAAAGAGGAGCTAAATAGACAAAAGCGAGAGATTTGTTAGGACATTTCCTTGTCTTTTATCTCCCTTAGTCATGCATTATCACTTACTCGGTGGTTTATAGATAGGCGGTAGCAATTACTCGGTGGTTATTACCCATCCCAGTATCCCACAGTATTTCGAGGTGATGTGGCGGTTCATACGAAAAGTCATGATCCCATAAAAATTGGTTTCTATTTGATAACCTTGAGTTTACTAAACAACAACCTAGACATAGTTTAGTAGAACATATAGAGATCCTACAGAGCATAGAAGCACAGAGTACCAGAATAACCGATCCATAACCATATAATAAACAAACAAATCCTTGAAATGAAGTATCCCAACTTGTAAAGGAAGTCTCCAATAAGAGTGGTATTTTTGCTTTAAAAACAACAAGCCTATCTAACACAACACAATTGGTTGTTATAGGGGAGACTTTGAGGTCGTCAAACATTAAGAATCTTTTTTATATTACATTTTAATGAGAAAACACAACTGAACAAGTTATCTCACATTAGAGAGATATTCCATCACATGAAACATTTATAAGACCACTTCAGAAGATCAAAAGAAATCCTTAGTGTTTTTTCCATTCCACAACTTTTGTTTGTAATTACAGACCATATACAAGATATTTGGTTTTAACTTCTCCTTTTCAGTGTTTGGGTTTGTTTCAGGACTACATACATAATCATGGTGGTGAGTATATATCTTCTCAAAGTCTCTTTACTGTTATCACTGTTATGAAATTGTGGACTGTGAATGATATGATCATCAACTATTCTCTTATCATTTTATTCATTCAATTTTGTTACTTTTTTTTTGGTTTAGAAACTGTGAATTTGGCCATTGATGAAAAATCTCTATGTAAGCCTGTTGGTCCTTGACTCTTTTGGGTCTTGAGGGTTGTCCAAGTCTTATTAACTTCATATGCTAATATCATTGTGCTCTGAAAAATCAAACAAAATCGTTCCGCAAAATTGGAAGATTTACTAATTGTGTTTCTGAGTCTGTTAGTCTTTAGCTAACTTATTGTTTGTTCTTCATCTAAGTTTTTAAAGGTTAATTTTGAAATTAGTTATGTGTATGTTTTATTTGACACAGAGGATTTGTACTTTATGTGATGGTGCCTTGAGAGTTGGAGATGGTAATGCCATTTTCTCTGCAGAGTGTTCACATTCCTTTCATTTCAATTGCATCACTTCATATGTGAAGCTTGGATACCAGATTTGCCCAACTTGTGATGCTCAATGGAATGATATTCCTTTCACTGGCCCTGCTTCAAATCCAACCGGTGGACCGGCAACAATTGTCCCGATTACCTGGCCATCTCAATTTAATTCCGCACCACGGCCACGTATTCCTTCGTGGACAAATTCTAATCGGATTACATCAAAATTCCCATCTTCTGAGCCACTTGTCTTCAATGATGATGATCCCTTAGATATCCAACCCACTTTTTCCTCTAATAACATTTCTATCGTCAGGTTCATAGATATCAATATACACACTGAATTCCCAGCTGTTCAGAGATCAATTTCGCTAGAAAACTTCCATATACTGATCAATCTCAAAGCTCATGTTACTGATATAAATCAAGTTCATAGTGATATTCATATGTCCCAAATTTGTCGTGCACCAATTGACCTCGTTACGGCTCTTGATGTGAGTGGTAGCATGACTGGTACAAAAATTCAGTTGTTAAAGCGAGCCATGGGGTTTGTGATAGACAACCTTGGCCCTTCTGACAGATTATCTGTTATTAGCTTCTCATCTAAAGCCCGCCGCCTCTTCCCCCTTCTCCTCATGACCGATTCTGGTAAGCAACATGCACTACAAGCTGTGAATGCTTTGGTTGCTGGTGGTGAGACAAACATTGTAGGAGGACTAAAGAAAGGCGCAAAGGTAATTGAAGATCGAAAACACAAAAATCCTGTTTGTAGTATCATGCTATTAACAGATGGGCAAGACTCGTACACAAAGAGAATCAACCTTAAAGAAATTTCAAGCTTGCAAATTCCAGTTCATACATTTGGATTTGGTGCAGACCATGACCCCGTCATGTTGCACTCGATTGCGGAGGGTTCTAAGGGAACTTTTTCTTTTATTGAAGCCGAGGGATTAATACAAGATGCATTTGCTCAGTGCATTGGTGGTCTCCTGAGTGTAGTTGTGCAAGATTTGCAAGTATACATCCAATCTCTTGACCCTTATCTTTGTCTTAGTCAACTAAAAGCAGGGAGTTATTCCACTTATTTGACAGGTGATAACCAAACAGGAACTGTCGACATCGGGGATTTGTATGCAGATGAAGAGAGGGATTTTCTCGTTCTGGTCAACATTCCAGTTGTAGAGGATGAAAACTCCAACGATCATATGAAGTTGGTTAGTGTGTGGTGTGATTACAAAGATCCTTTTACTAAAGAAACTGTTACTACTGAAGCTATAGAAGTGAAACTTCAGAGACCTGAAATGGTTAATGAAGATATGGTTGTTTCTATAGAGCTTGATAGGCAGAAGAATCGGTTGCAGGCTGCTGAGGCAATGAGTAATTCGCGTGCTGCTGCTGAGAGAGGTGATCTGCCCACCGCGTGGTCTATAATTGATGGTTGTAGGATGCAGATATTAGAAACTGCCTCTGCGCATGCCGGTGACAAATTTTCTGTTGATTTAGATTTAGAGCTCCAAGAGGTGTTGTCGAGGATGGGAAACAGGAAAATATATGAGTCAACAGGAAGGGGATATCTACTTTCAGGAATGATTTCACATTCGAGGCAACAGGCTACAGCTCGAGGAGATTCTACTGAGAGTTCAAGCTACAGTCAAGCTTACCAGACACCTTCCATGAGTAATATGGTTAATCTATCTCGTGCGTCTCTTCGAGATTTCCCTCCTATTGACAATACACGCCAACATTAGTTCAATAATAAAAAGCTTTATGTAGCTATTTCTTTAGTTTTACTTCTCTGGATGGATCCATTAGTGTGATTCTTATTTTGTGGAGTGCTGTTTTAAGATGAACCTTTTTTGTTTTTTTTCTCGTTGTCTAAGACTAACTAATAAAAGTTGTGAAAATTGATTGTATGCAAGGATTGAAGTGTTTAAGATAAGAGTAAAAGAAAACGCAGTGGTATAACACGTGGATCATTTTTCATTTTTCTAGAAAATATTAGCAAACTTTTCATCTTTCATTAGCTCTGAAGTCTGAACAATTTATACACATATCAGCTGGGCGGAAAAGATAAATTCCATCAGAACTACTACTGCTACTGTTCCAGTAAACAGTTGGAACCCAAAGCTATAAACCAAACTCCCCAGGATGATCAACTACGTCTGGGGTCCGTCCTTGCAGAAACTGAGTTTCCGATTTTCCCTCAGAGTCCTCCACTTCAAATCATGTGCTGTTGCATCACAGTGATCCACTGGGGTTGCCCAAAATTTACAAGGAGCAACTGAATCGCAAACGTAACAGTAGCACTGCAACAAATATATAAGTATGCCTGGTTAGATGAAGCTTCTCTACTCTCCAAAATTGAGAAAGTGCACTCTAGAGTTCAGAAAGTAGAACTATCTTTTAATAAGAGGATTTTGGGTGTTGGGTTAAACCGAAGAAGTATTCAAATGCTAGATCAATATACAACAGTTAATTTAAGCCAGGAGTTAGATGAAATGTTAAAATCTTAACTATCGAATCTAGAACTGACTATACTGATACGAATGTATATATGGACAGCGATTATATTCCAAATAACCCATGATGTATTACAATTCATAACTTAGAAATATCCAGCCATATGCAAACAAACATTGATTTCTTGATACATTTTACTCAAGCGGGTGAAACCTTGCAAGAGGACAAGCTCTAGTACAAGAAAGATCTCCTTATTCATCTAGTGATTTCTGTAAACCTAACAACAGATAACAATATGACAAGTTGTTAATGGCATGATATGAAGTAGTATCATGGCATTGGTGTTACCTCCACTCTTTGAGCCATAATAATGGTTAACTCAAGATCAGCTTTAATGAACCTAGCATTAAACATTTTCATCTAGTTCCACTCTTTGAGCCATAATAACGGTTAACTCAAGATCAGCTTTAATAAACCTAGCATTAAACAATTTTCATTTAGTTACGCTACTTCTGCTGTTTTGCAGCTAATTCTTCAACGGAGCACAGCCCAAACATCAGACCATCTAGAGACTAGAGGAGACTAGCCAGTTGCCACTCAAGTTAAACTCTCTTTCAGAAAAATGCTTAACAAGAACAATTCTTCGAGAGTATGCACACACATTTCTCCACATTTCATATTACTACCGTCGTAAACGATACACTACCTCAATTTGTTAACTATTTTTTTCCTTTTTTACTATCTAGCATACGAAATTGATACTGCTATGTATGTGGTTTAACCACACACTTGGGTTTTTTTGCAAATATCTAAAGTATTACCGCTGCTAGCAATTTGTAATCTACTTCATCATTACACTCCTAGTTTGCAAAATAAAGAGCTCAAGTGTAGACCACGTCTAATACTAGAATAGACATCAGAACTAAACACAAGCATTGATTGGTAATACCGAACACAAAATGGGATTGAAACAAATTTTTTTGCATTTAAACAAGTAAAATAACTGCCATATATATGAAACTTAATACCTGTTTGCAGTAGCTACTGTGTGGGGTCTTGTTGAATGGGAACTTCACACAAAGATGTCTAGAATGAGGGTAATCTCTGCAAGCAACCTTCAACAGGAAAGATAATCATATTAACAAAATTAGGGATTCAAGGTCTCTAACTACTCAAAAGTAAATCAATTTTCCAGTTCAGATTACCACATTCTTGGTTACATCAAGAAAACTTATACAATACATAAACCCTGAAAGCTGAAACCTTTACTTCCTCACATGATTGAAGTTTGGAACAAGACAATATACATTTTCTTGTATGTATGAAAGGGTTTTTCTTCAGTTAATCAGATTCATGAATAAACAAAAAGGGGCTTTTCCAATTTGTCCTAAAATCAAAACAAATAAGCAAAAAACAAAATTAGAGCTTTTGTGATATTCATAAAACCTTACCGGACCAATTTCAGCTATAACGGTAAGATCTTCCTCCTCAGATTCCTCAGCGTCGTTGATAGAGAGTTTATGTATAGATTCAAAAGGATTAAAGTCCAAAATCAAACAGTCGTCACTCGTCATCATCGATTACTCTTTTTTTCTTATTTTCGTCTTTCATAGCAGAATTTATCGAGTTATATGGTATTACAGGACTTCCATCATGATCATCTTCATCATCAGATGAAGAAGAAATATCTATAACCTCAAACCCATTTATTTTCTTCGCCATTTTATCTGTTTGATTAATTTTATTTTTGCTCTCTTTTTTCTTGATCAATTACAGTTTAGAAGAGACGTTTGGGAGTTATATTATAGAAGTGATGAGAGAGGAGTATCCGACCGTTGTAAATATTTTGAGTCCTGCTATCGTGCACTCTCGGGTGCGTAACCAACACAATGAGCATACATTTTCACACTCATATATATTTCCACATTCATGTATACGTTTCTATAATAGTATGTCTGACAGTTTAATGGGGTGCATTATAACATCAGCCTCAACTAAAGAAGCACAAACGTTTTCGAAAATGGCCGTATGTTTATATTTAGTGCTCGTCCAAGCTTCAGCTACATCAATAACATCGCATATATATATATCACACAAAGAGTTTAGTATAAATGAATACCAATAATATTTGAATTCTAGCATAACTGAATACTAATTTCTAGTACCAAGCATTTTCCATCAAGTTATTAAAAATTTATTAATATCACATAGAAGTCATATATATAATATAAATTTTTTAACAAGAAATATTGCTAATATCATAATACTTCTACATTATTGAAAAATTGATGTGTCGTGTTATGTTTGCGTTACGTGTCTGCATTGGTGCTCTCCAAGCCTCAACCAACTCGGGAGAGCCTAGTTACCCACGTTTTTAAAGTTAAATGGTCCTAATTTTATTTTCCTTAGAGTAGCTTGTTGCTCACTTATAACTAAGGGCAACTATAACGGTGAGAGCATCCTAAAGAGTAATGAGAAAATTTGTTTGTTCGTCTTTTTTAAACGCAACGGGTTTTGACCTAAATATGCTCGCACGCCTTTTTAACCAGACGTTTGTTATTGAGCGTTATTATAGATGAACGTTAGAAGACACGGACGTTCGCATAGTGTAACGTATGTTGTTGGGCGCACATTTTGGTAAGCGTCTCATATGCCTGAAACCAGACGCACTTCTAATTGAACGTTGCAGACTCATACGCTGTTTTAACCAAACGTATGTTTAAGCGTCAATCCAAAGTAGCGTCTCTTATCCAAGCATAGTCATATAGGAACGTATGGAAACTGAGCGTTGTCCTGTGTAGACGTTTACTCACAGACGTCATCCCAGTCAAATGCCGAATCACAAACGCTCCCTTATAAGAACGCCCATATATGAAACGTTCCCTTACATGAACGTTAGGAACCTGGAATTTGCTCATATTAAAATTTGCCTAAACGTTCCCTTAAATGAATGTTCATTCTATGTTACTTATTAATGGGTTAATTTAACTCTTTAACATACGTTCCCTTAAATTAAGGTTCCCCTTAATTAACGTTAATTAACAATCACAAACGTTCATGTAAGGGAACGCTTAAGAACATCCATATACATATGTTCCCTTAAATTAGTGGGTTAATTAACTTGTTAATTAACGTTCATTAACAGTGGGTTAATTAATGTGTTAATAACTAATGGGTTAATTAATAATCACAAACGCTCTTATAGGGAACATTCACAAATAGACTAATGTGTTAATAACTTATTAATGGGTCAATTAACTCTTTAGTAAGCAGACGTTTAGGCTATTGTATGGGAACGCTATCCTGTGGGAACGTTTGAAGTATAGGCGTCGACCAAAGAGAACGTCTGGTTCATCGGCGTTTTGCTAATGGAACGTTTGTTGTCCGGCGTCTTGTTAACAGACCGGCTGATACACGGGCATTATTTCAGTGGAACATTTCAACCAGACGTTCATTTGGCTTGTGTTTCTTCAACGAGCGTTGTGTTAGTGTAGCGTTACATCATACGTATTCTTGTGTGAGCGTACCATCAGGCGTCTCTCAACTGCTGCGTCCGTGTTTGCAAACGCTATCATACGAAAACGCCTATTGTTAACGCTAAATCAGAGCTAAATCAGAACAGCGTCCGTGTCTCCCGAACAGTACTTTTACTCGCCTCATTTCCAAATTTATTCACCCGTTGCGACTGTTTTTTGGCGACCGAAGAGTAAATTTTCTCTTTACTCTTTCCTCTCCTCGTCCGTTGCAGTTGCTCTAAGCTTATCTTTACATAAAAAATAAATAAAATAACCTCTAGATCAAGTTAGTTTTTGGTCTCGTCTCGGCTAGAATTCTAATATCTTGACAGTGTTATCTCTGAAAAAAATCGGTGAAATCTTCCAAATAATTCTCGAGTGACCGTCTTTGTTTTTAAATTTTAGATTCATAACAATTTGTAGACCAAAGAGGTACATCGGTTGTTCCCATACTTGTTTGATTGCCGTTCATACATGCTTACATTTACATTCATAAAAAAATAGTACTAAGTTAGTAATTTAGCAGCAGGCCCCACTGTATTTACCTAACCCGACCCGCAATCTGGTAGGTGGACAACTAAATTCGCCAATTGGTAGATTTAACGCAGATGAACTTCTAAGATATTTTATTTTGGTGGACTAGACGAGGATGCGACATATAAAAATCCGCTCGACACCCACCCACTCGTGAATTTCATCTAATGAATGCAAGTCATGTCCTTAACAATAAACAACTTAATCAAGTAAGATAATATATAAAACTTTATTACTAGAAATTTATTTACTAAATTTTTCCGTAATATCGGTAACATTTTTTGTGAGGTTGGTCGTTTATAAGAGTTTGAGTTTGGAAAAACTCAAACTTAGTCGGTGATTTGGGTAATTAGAGTTTGAAATAAACTTTAGCTATTTTACTTATTCCTAAAGTGTAAGACTTAAGAAACAAGTTAGGGAAAACTTGTTCCTTAAGTTTAGGTTCTTAGAGTGCAAGTTAGGAAACCCTATTCTTGTAGGATAAGTAATGTGACTCTTATAAAAGGATGTCTAGGTTATGAGTTTAGCTATGAGATCTCAAGGAAATTCTCAGTAGAGATGTGAGGAATTCATCCCACCGCTTGGGCTGGATGTGAGAGACCATTATGGTGGAACGAGTACGTCGTTATGGGTTTATGGAGTGCTTATCGATATTGGAAGAGTATTCGTACAGAGATGTTGGTAAGACATCGTGTTTAAGCAGAAGATCATCTTAGTAGTGCTAGAGTAAATTATTGGTGTTAAGCAGAAGGCGTCCCTGATAAATTATGTCAGGGTGTGCAGAGAAGATTATCTCGTTGTGAGAGAGGATGTGGTGAACGATATCACGTCTAGGTGAAGACACTACTTTAGAGTTATGGAGCGTTTGTGAGATTTTCTTGTGTTCGGGCACATTGTGGTGAGTCGATGGATTGATTAGTCAATCATATGTGTAATTCTCATTTGGTGGTTCTATAATAAAGAAAAAGGTCGTAGCCGTTTGGTGGATATAGACAGTATATACACATTGTATATATTGTAGAACCACGTTAAATTTGTTAGTACTTTACTTGTTGCTTTTAGTTATGATTTGCATATGTGTGGTTCTCTTTCTATTTTTCTCATCTTAGATCGTAGTAAAGAGGTTTATGGAGCAATCCGAGAATCGAGGATTTCTTGTTGGCTAGTTTATTTCCGCAAGAGTAACTAGCATGTTTAGATGGATATGAACCACAACAATTGGTATCTGAGCTTTAGGTTGGATTGAAAATTTGAAGAGAGAAGTTTTGGTATTTCTGGTTGGTAGAAAATTTTGAAAACGAAGGAATTGGTTTCTTCAAGTATGTGAGGATTTGTTGTTACCAGTATATGAAAATGCAATGTTTGATGTTATCAAGTATGTGTAGGATTTGATTTCAACAGTTTTGGGAACAAAGCAAAGTAAAGTGTTTTCTAAAGGAATGAGATTCTATCACGTGATCTGCATTCGGTTTGGTCAAGATATATGGTCTTGACTTTTGTGTTGCTCCATTTTGGAGATTCGACATGGATATTTATCGAAGCATAAACCATATGTTCCAGCGTATCTTCAAGTAAGTTTTCATTAACAAAATTATTAAACTTAATAAGTTTAAGCGATTGTGTTTTATATTGCGTACCATATGAGATTCTTATGAATTGTTTAGAAGACCTATGTATATATATATTTTTTAGTTGGGTGGTGTTTGCTTGGCAAGACACCATGATAAGGCAATAGTATCATAGTTGGGATACAAATTATTTTTTGTATATTGGTAGAAGTAAGGATGAAAATATTAGCATGTCAAAGTCTTATTATTTTTCCAAACCAAGGGATTTAATTTGGTTATCAATCGTCATCAGTTGGACCATGTTGCTGATTTTCTTTAACTTGAAATTGAAGAATATGAAGATGAATTCATACTTGTTCTATCTTAGTTGTTCGTTACAATAAGGATTTGGTGAAATCTTGTAGTAGGTTTCATTTTGGAAGTGTTGACCGTTGTCCAGGGTCGATTACGTTTCAAATGTGATGAGTTTGATTTCAGTTAGAGTATTTGAAGTGTGTGGCTATAAATAAGTTACAGGACAGTGATAGTTAGATGAGATGTGATATTAGTTGTGGTGGAGCTATGATTTCTTACATTCTTATATGAAAAGCATTTGTGTCATAGTTGTTTGCTTGGCAAGACACTATGATAAGGAAAGAGTATCATAGTTGGGATACAAATTCTTTTTTGTATATTGGTAAAAGTAAGGATGGAAATATTAGCATGTCAAAGTCTTATTATTTTTCGAAACCAAGGGATTTAATTTGGTTATCAATCATCATCAGTTGGATCATATTGCTGATTTTCTTTAACTTGAAGTTGAAGCATATGAAAATGAATTCATACTCGTTCTGTCTTAGTTGTTCGTTACAATAAGGATTTGGTGAAATCTTGTAGTAGGTATCATTTTGGAAGTGCTAACCGTCGTCCAGGGTTCGATTACGTTCCAAATGTGAAGAGTTTGATTTCAGTTAGAGTATTTGAAGCGTGTGGCTACAAATAAGTTGCGGGATAGTAATAGTTAGATGAGATGTGATAGTGGTTGTGGTGGAGCTTTGATTTTTTATATTCTTATATGAGAAGTAGTTGTGTCGATACATTTTTTAGGGTTTACTTTTTTGTGTTGAGTTTGGCATTGTGTCGTTGACAATGTTTTAGAGTTTCTCTCGTATTGTTTATGATGGAGAAGCTAGCTAGTTTTATGATCTTTTGATTCTTGTCGATGATGTTCTGTTGAAGATTTGTTTGGTTGTACACCATTTGATATCATCAGAACTGGTTGGAGTGCAAGCCCGTTGGAAGAAAGCAGTTTGGTCTATTTATGTTGCAGATACGTTCCTATTTGGTAGACCCGTTGTGGGGAATTAAAAAGGTATCACTTGAATACTTCAAGAGTTTAAAGAATAAATATACAATTCTATAATGTGTGTGGTGGTGTGGCTATGGAAACTAGCGCATACTACTAGGAGAAAACACGGTGCATGAATTTTGAGAGGGCTGCAATCTCGACGTGTTTTTTCGTCAACCTCTATTATTTACTAGCTATTTGAATTTTTAGAATTCCTTATCAGTATGTAATTTTCTGTTTGAAGGAGTTACATTATAGTAGTGATAATATTAGGGAGTTTGCTTGCCTACAACAGATACTGAGATCATGATTATAGTTACAGAGCCTGTAGAAGATGAAGGTAGAGAATTCTTTTGAGAAATTTTTTCAGCAACAATATAGTTTCCGTCATTTTTTTTTCTATACATTGCATGATATGATAAACACAACAGCTTCTTGAATTGCTTAGAGCTTAAGAAGTTGCCAAAGGTTTCAGAATATGGCCGCGTGTGATTGGGTCTTTAGGTGAAGGACGAATTATCAGATTTCAAAACGTTGGTGTACGTTTGGAGCAAGATTGATAAAGGGATACGCATAAGGCAGAATGTGATATTATGAATTACTACAAAGGTGACAATATGAATTCTTTGACATTAGTCACAATGTTATCCGAGTCTGAATTGTGTTGTGGTTTGACTATCATGAAGTCGAAACTACATGCTTGCTCATAAATTGGTAAAAAACTAAATTGGCAATTTTTTGTGTCAATGCCCGTTGAGGTTGCTGAAGTGGTGTAGAAGAATGGTGCGTCAGCTGGGGAAGTCTCTGTGAAGCTAAATACGTTTGGTTGTGAAGTATGTATGCAATGGTTCAAGATAGGATAAGATTTTAGGAGAAGTAATACTCAAGGTGATATATGGTCACAGAATCATGATCCTTGTGAGATAGACTCAGGTAAAGCAAGACTCAAACAGATGAGCTTCAGTTGAGGTCATGCTCAATATGCATTGGTACATACATGATGGTTAGTCTTTTATAAGCTAAATGAAGGTTAGTTTAATTAGTATGAACTAACATGAAGTATCTCTTTAACTCGTTTTGGTAGACATAGTGCTCATGGAAAAGAGCAAGTGTGCAATTACTTATTTGAAGAAACAAATGATTTTGTTGGAGTTTAGAGATGAAGACTATGGTTCTGCTAAGGGAGCGCTTAGGCAGAAGTTTTGAGGCTACTGGGTAGTTTCATATAATGAACGAATAGTTATAGATGTCATCCCTCACGGGTATGGTGCACAAGTTGGAGTTAGTGGCTTAATTGGAGCAGAACATTAATTCAGGTGGACCAAGACAGGCCAAGATAGAGCTAGGGCTCATAGTGAAGCTAGATCACAGCCTCTCTAACTCAGGTGGAGCAAGCTTAAATATGAGGTTAGAGCGGAAGCTAAACTCATGTGGGGCATGCAAAGGTTCAACGGACACGTAATCGCTGTAACTAAGTTCAGTAACTGAGATAATCCTATATGGTCTCATTGAGTTGGAATGCAATACACCTGAATGGTGCCAATCAATATGGAGTTGTGAACATAAGCAAAGTGTATCTCAAAGATGTTGCATAATGGGTGATCATATGATGATGATTGGTGAGATGACATGGAATTTTTTGATGAGGTAGAGATTTACACAATCATTAATAGGTTGGATTGTTAAGTCGTCTGTTGGTGACGTTCAAGTTTGTTTTGCTCTACGGAAAAATTAGGGTGAAATACGTTCGTCTGATTCCTTGCAAGAAGGATACGTAGGCAGCACTGGTGCAATCGGTTCCCAGAAGATAGAGGGGATAACATGTTCTCATGCATACATGCATGATCCATGGTGGAGAATTGTGGGGTCATTCGGTTATAAGAGTTTGAGTTTGGAAAAACTCAAACTTAGTCGGTGGTTAGGATAATTACTTAGTTGGTGATTTGGGTAATTAGAATTTGCGATAAACTTTAGTTATTTTACTTATTCCTAAAGTGTAGGACTTAAGAACCAAGTTAGGAAAAACTTGTTCCTTAAATTTAGGTTCTTAGAATGCAAGTTAGGAAACCTTATTCTTGTAGGACAAGTAATGTGACTCCTATAAAAGGATGTCTAGGTTATGAGTTTATCTATGAGTTCTCAAGGAAATTCTCAGTAGAGATGTGAGAAATTCATCCCACCGCTTGGGGTGGATGTGAGAGACCATTATGGTGGAACGAGTACATCGTTATGGGTTTATGGAGTGCTTATCGATGTTGGAAGAGTATTCATACGGAGATGTTGGTAAGATATCGTGTTTAAGGAGAAGATCATCTTAGTAGTGCTAGAGTAAATTATTGGTGTTGAGTAGAAGGCGTCCATAATAATTTATGTCAGGGTGTGCAGAAAAGATCATCTCGTTGTGAGAGAGGATGTGGTAAACGTTATCACGTTTGGGTGAAGACACTACTTTAGAGTTATGGAGCGTTTGTGAGAGTTCCTTATGTTCAGTCACATTGTAGCGAGTCGATGGATTGATTAGTCAATCATGTTTATAATTCATGTTGGTGGTTCTATAATAAAGAAAGAGGTCGTAGCCGTTTGGTGGATGTAAACAATATATACACATTGTATATATTGTTGAACCACGTTAAATCTGTGAGTACTTTATTTATTGTTTTTATTTATGATTTACATATATGTGATTCTTTTTTTTTTCTCATCCTAGATCGTAGTAAAGAGGTTTAAAGAGCAATCCGAGAATCGAGGATTTTTTATTGGCTAGTTTATTTCCACAAGATTAACTAGCATGTTTACATGGATCTAAACCCCAACACTTTTCCATTAAGCGATGGAAGAAATTCGCCAATCCACCCCCACCTTTAGTTCGCCTATTCACCATCAGATGACAGTAAGCATATAACACAGATATCGGCAAAACAATAAACTCTATAAGCCTTATGTAATCTTAGCCTTATAAGCCCATGAGATCTTCGGAGGAAACAACATGGTCAAAATTTGACATCTCCATTCTGCACATAGAATCAAAGATCGAATTTTAAAACAGCATTCATAGGATGGGAAGGCAGGGGTGGTAGATTTTATTAATGAGAAATCCGTGTGGAAAGTGCAGAATTATGTTTGGGCCGGCTCGGAAACTTTACCAGTCTTGTTTATTTATAGTCTAGGTAAGGTTGAATCATTAAACCGCATCCGAGCAACAAGAAATAATAGCAAATGGCAAAGCAAGGTCAAGATGTGACGGGAAAAGGAAAATGCAGAAACTAAAGAATGAAATGAGAAAGACTTGGAAATTTCTGTGTCCCCATCCGGGCAGTTAGCAATAGTTTTTCTTTGGACTTTCGAAAATCTATTTCATGTAGCTTGGCAAGGAAATTTTGCTTGCCAAGTCACGCATCTTGACCTTGTTGCAAGGAAAGGAGATCACTTGGTGATTGTTACATTCTACCTCTTTACCATAAAAAGCGACATTTTTATATTTTATCTTTGTTTATTTTTAAATTAAAATAAAAAAAATAAAAAATATTTTTTTATCGGACAGAAAGAGTACATCATATAGATCGATCAAAATACTACGAGGTTCTACATGAAATCTGTTGTGGTTATAGCGAGCGAACGACGTAATCTCTTGCGGCTGAAATGTAACGGGGAGCAAGCCTTAAAAAAGGTCAAAACCTGTGTTGGGTAACATTGGAGTGAGACTTATTCACAATACCAGTGTGACGTTGCGTCAGCATTGATTAGGAGATAACATTGACACCACTGTATTTGGGCGGTTGATGCTAAAACTTGTGATTATTCTCCCACCAAATTGGTTATTATTTAATAACCTTGAGTTTTTTAAATAACAACCTAAACACACATTTTGATTTTTTTGTAGAACATGTATAAGACCAATTCACTGCACTCTTCAAAACTCAGAAGATCAAAAGAAAGACTTATTATTATTTTTCATTTTACAATTTTTTTGTCTAACATGTGTTGGTGGTGATCCCATTACAGGCCTAATACAAGATAAAATCTGATCGGACTTTCAGAGCTACAAAGTAATCATGGTGAGTATATAACTTCTCAAAATATGTTTTAATTGCATTTGTTATCACTTTTATGAACTTGAAAGTCTTATTTCATAATTCAAATTTGTTACTTTTTTTTGTTTAGATGTTAATCAATATTTATGTGATTATTATAACTCTCTTTTTCTTTTTCTTTTTTTTTGTTAGATTGTCAGGTTTTAGCTTTACTGAATATTTGCTTCAGAACTGTAAATTTGGCCACTCATGAAAATCTCTTTCTAAAATCCGCTGACTATGAAAATCTTGACTCTTGAGGATTGTCCTAAGGCTTATTAACTGCATATGCATAGCGTCTATGTGTTGCTCCAAGAAAATTCTAACAAAATCGGTTCAATCAAGCAAACACTGCAAAATTTACTAATATTGTGTTGCTTAGTGATTTGTTCCTCATGTAAGTATCTAATGGTTAACTTGAAAATGATAATGGGTGATTTTTGTTTTTTATTTGACAGAGGATTTGTACTTTATGTAATGGTGCCATGATAGTTGGAGATGGTAATCCCATTTTCTCTGCAGAGTGCTCACATTCCTTTCATTTCAATTGCATCACTTCATATGTGAAGCTCGGAAACCAGATTTGCCCAACTTGTGATGCTCAATGGAAGGATATTCCTCCAATTGGCCCTGCTTCAAATCCAACAGGTGGACTCTCACCAGCCACATTACGGCCACGGATTCCTTCACGGACAATCTATAATCGGGTCATTAGATCACAAATTCCATCTTCTGAGCCACTTGTCTTCAATGATGATGATCCCTTGGATATCCAATCCAACTTGTCCTCTAATAACATTTCTATTATCAGGTCCATAGATATCAAAACACACACTGAATTCCCAGCTGTTCCGCGCTCAGTTTCGCAAGAAAACTTCCATATACTCGTCAATGTCAAATCTTTTTGATGATCATACTGTTAGGAAGATATGTGCTATTAGAATTCCAAATAATGGTGTTGATATGATTAGATAGAATCCTACTTATAGTCGTGTGTTTACTGTGAATTCAGCATACAAAGCTATTACTAGGAATGTTCATAGTGCTGAGCAGGTCAGTTTCCCTTGGAAACGATTCTGGAGAGCTGATCTTCCTCCTAAAATAAAACACTTCTTATGGAAATGTGTTATAGATTGTTTGCCTGTTAGAAGTAAAATATCTAGATTTGTGTCTGATGTTCCTGAATTTTGTCCTTTTTGTTCTACAGAAACTGAAACTGTAAATCATCTTTTAACGGAATGTCAGATTACAAAAAGAGTATGTTTTGGATTAAATTTAAATATTGCAGGTAATATGGAAGGTTTGCAGGCTAAAGACTGGATAGCCAGTTGGTTTGATATAAATGGTAACAGTAGAGTTAGTCAGTCTAAATTTATAACTCACGCAGGTTTTGTTTTATGGCCCATATGGAAGTGGAGGTGTGACAAAGTATTTGAGAATACTGAACTGCAGATGGAAACCTTGTTTACTCTTGTGAACCAATCAATAAGGGAGTGGGAAAGTAATACAGCTAGGTTGAATGGTACAGGTCCTAGGATACACAACCCTAGAAGACAACAACGTTGGCAATTACCTGAGAGCTATTATAAGAAGATTAATTTTGATGCTTCTTTTATTAAAGAAACTAAGATTATAGGTACAGGACTGATATTGTTTAATGATGCAGGTACTTGGGGAGGAACAGCAGCCATCCCAGGCTTAGCTCAAGATGAGGAGCAAGCAGAAGCTATTGCGGCCTTGGAAGCTATTAAATGGGAGGCAGAAGGAGTAGAGGAATTGCATTTGGAAGGTGACAGCTTGAACGTAGTAAAGGCAATTAACGGAAGCCTAGGAATAGTTAGATGGACAAATAATAGTGTAATCCTTGATTGTAAGCATTTTCTAAGTATATTTCACTCCTGGAAATGCACTCATGTGCCTAGAGAGTTAAATCGATTAGCAGATCATTTGGCAAAGGATGCCAGACTTAGATTTAATCCTCAGTATTGGAAGGAAAATTTTCCCAGTTGGTTACAAACTCTCATTAGAGAGCAAATGGATGTAATCCAAGATTAAGTTATTAATATTAATATTTCTTTCTGATTAAAAAAAACATAAATAATGATATAACTTGTCATGCACCAATTGACCTCGTCACGGCTCTTGACATAAGTGGTAGCATGACTGGTACAAAATTCAGTTGTTAAAGCGAGCCATGGGGTTTGTAACAGACAACCTTGGCCCTTCTGACAGATTATCTGTTATTAGCTTCTCGTATAATGCCCATCGCCTCTTCCCTCTTCTCCTCATGACTGAATCTGGTAAACAACGTGCACTACAAGCTGCGGATACTTTGGTTGCTGGTGGTGGGACAAACATCATAGAAGGACTCAAGAAGGGCACAAAGGTTATTGAAGATCGAAGACACAAAAATCCTGTTTTTATTATCATGCTACTATCGGACGGGCTGGACTCTTATACGAAGACAATCAACCTGAAAGAAAATTTCAAAATTGCAAATTCCAGTTCATACATTTGGATTTGGTGCAGACCATGACCCCATCATGTTGCACTCAATTGCGGAGGGTTCGAAGGGAACTTTTTCTTTTATTGAAGCCGAGGGATTAATACAAGATGCATTTGCTCAGTGCGTTGGTGGTCTCCTGAGTGTAGTTATGCAAGATTTGCAAGTACACATCCAATCTCTTGACCCTTATCTTTGTCTTAGTCAACTAAAAGCAGGGAGTTATTCCACTTATTTGACAGGTGATAACCAAACAGGAACTGTCGACATCGGGGATTTGTATGCAGATGAAGAGAGGGATTTTCTCGTTCTGGTTAACATTCCGGTTGTAACTGATGGGATTTTCAACGATCAGATGAAGTTGGTTAGTGTGCGTTGTGGTTAAAAAGATCCTTTCACGAAAGAATCTGTTACTACTGAAGCTATAGAAGTGAAACTTCAGAGACCCGAAATGGTTAATGAAGATACAGTTGTCAGTTGTTTCTATACAGGTTGATAGGCAGAAGAATCGGTTGCAGGCCGCTGAGGCAATGAGTAATTCGCGTGCTGCTGCTGAGAGAGGTGATCTTCCCACCGCGTGGTCTATAATTGATGGTTGTAGGATGCTGATATCAGGAACTCCTCTGCGCATGCCAGTGACAAATTTCTGTTGATTTAGATTTAGAGCTTCAAGAGGTACGATTGAGGATGCGAAACATGAAAAAATATGAGTCAACAGGAAGGGGATATCTACTTTCAGGAATGAGTTCAATTTCGAGACAGATGGCTACAACTCTAGGAGATTCTAGTGAGAGTACTCATTACCAGACAAGTTCCATGCGTAGCATGGTTGGACGATCTCCTACGCATGGTTGGACGATCTCCTACGCATGGTTGGACGATCTCGTGCATCTCTTCCAAATTCTCTTCCTACAGACGATACACACCAAAAATAGTTCAACAAAAACGAGCTTCATGAAGCAATTTCTTTGGTTTCACATCTCTGGATGGTTACTTTAGTATGATTCTTATTTTGTGGAGTGCTATGCTTTTTATTGTTCTTCTTGTCATGACTATTAAGTAATAAATTTGTGAAATTTAATTTGTATGCAAGGATTCAAGTGTTTAAGTGTAAAGAGTTTACCAGAGTCTGTCAGGCTTCCTTGTTCTTGATGGCTAATGTGAGATCATAGCATGTGCGCACAAGTCCATCCTGTAAGACTGACACGGTTAACTTGTGCAAGCTAAATTTAGAGGTAAATAAGTAGGAAAGAATGGTTTGCCAGAGGACGACACTGCAAACAAAAACTTGGTCTTCCGTCCTAAATAATACCTTACTCAAAATAGTTCTGAGTTAGATATAAGAACTGAGCCAGATCACGAGTCAGATATAAAAAAATAAAACGACCTGACATCTTACTCGGTCCAGAATAGATAAGGATCGCAATCGGATCCAAACAAACATAGTGTGCTGGTGTTGCACCATAGCTAGGTGAGCTGACTCTGTACCCAAAGGCCCCAAACTGAATAAGAAATGGTATCATCTCATATCCTCGGAAGTCAGATCTTCAAAGCACTAAAGCAGTGGCTAAAAGAAGGAAATCTGCCGTCCAAGTCAATTTACAGGCCCCTTAGAGGACAAGCATAATGGTCAAGTAAATATTGACAAAAATACCCTTCTCTTTAATGTTATGAGATGATGTCTTCAGTCTATATAAAGTCTTTGTATGACTGACTAATGACCAGTTCTCTTTTATTAAAACTTAAAAGAAGTATTCCTTCTCTCCTAAGAGTACTCTTCAGAGGTGATCATCGTTTAGTTTTCTTCAAAAAAAAAAAAAAAAAAAAACATATGGTGAGTAACATCAAATATTGATCTTCGAATTGATTTTGTATCTGTTTTTGCTTGTAAAGTTAGGGTTTTTGGGTGTATTGGTACTTTTAATGGTGTCCGTAGCGTCTACCGATTTCGCCATATCCCCTTTTTAGTTTGAGCCGAAGATCTGGCCGGGATGCCATCCCTTTTTTTCTTCCGTTCATGCTGGAACCGTTAACCGTTGAATTCATTAGATACAGCTTATCTATCTAAAAGGTTTCTCTCTTTACTCCTCTTTGATTTCTTTTTTATCTACCCATTTTTCTCTATTGAAGGACCTACATTTGGTTTAATCAGAAATGATTCTATCATTGATGTATCCGCAATTCAATATGGATGGATATATATCACATATATATTCCTCTCTTCCTCTTATTTTTTCCCGCCTAATTTTAAATACTTGAACGTTCGATTCTTTTTTTTTAGAAGGTCATATTTTTCTTAATTTCTAATAATTTAGAATTAAAATATTGATAATCATATTCATATAAATTATAAATATAAAAGAGAATTATGGAAAAGAATTGTGATCTTTAATGTTTTTTACCGCTGATCATGAACTATTAAATTTGTTTTAGGTTTAAATATGATGTTGTATCTTAAATTTTGGGAAACTAGTGCATAACTTTTTTCCATTTTTTAGCTATACTTCAGATTAATGTTGTTGGCTTTGGTTTTAAACTTAGGTCTGTGTTTGGTGTGATATGTAGATGACTTGTGCTATATGCAACCTTGCCATAGAAGTAGGAGATGGCAAGCCCATGTTTACTGCAGAATGCTCTCATTGCTTCCATTTCCTATGTGTTGTTTCGAATGCTAAGAGTGGCAACCAGACCTGCATAATTTGCCAAACCATATGGAAGGTTAGTCCTTTACAAGGTGCTGCTACTTCTACAAATATCCTTCATCAACAACAGCTCCTTCAGCAACAGCAACAGCAAAGGCAATTGACTCACATGCGAAATCATATGCAAGGTGCTGTTACTTCTACAATCTCCTTTATCAACAGCAAAGTCAAATGACTAACATGGGAGATTATGCAGCCAATTGGGAGGGTAGTCCTTTCCAATTAGGTGCTTCCACAGATCTTTCTCATAAAAGGGTAAGAACAAACATGGAACTTACCATCCTATGGTAACAAATAATGCAATTTTTCCTGCAAATCTCGGAACTTTTGAGTCGAATTTCTTAGGCCCAAGATCTCTGAAATTTGGGGTCAATGAAGATCCCTTGGATTCACAACCTCAATTTACCTCTAACAGCTCACCGTACATTGATATCAAAACGTACCCAGAAATGTCAGCTGTTTAGCGATCAATTCCTAAAGAGAACTTCAGCGTGCTGATTAATCTTAAAGCTCTTGTTACCGATAATAAGCAAGATAGTGATGCGGCAGATATTTCTCAAAGCTATCGTGCTTCAGTTGACCTTGTCACAGTTCTTGATGTAAGTGGTAGTATGAGGGGCTCCAAGATTGAGTTGTTAAAGCGAGCCATGAGGTTTGTGATAGAGAACCTCGGCCCTTCTGACCGGTTATCTATAGTTACTTTTTCAACTTACGCCTACCAGCTCTTACCTCTTCGTCGGATGAATGTCTCGGGAAAGAAGAATGCACTGTTAGCTGTGAACTCCTTGGCTACCAGTAAACTAGAGAATGGTTATGGGTGGGATGTAGCATAATAGGGTTTAAATGAATCGGATAATAATTCAGTAGTTATGTTAAGTATTTGAAGGTTTTGAAGACAACACTAACTAAAAGATACTTAAGCCTATATATTGCTGGGATATACTTCATGTATTTTTGATTATTAACCAATTAATCGTGAAAACCTACGTTCAACACTAATTCTTCATATTCCTTTTTAAGGATTTTCAAAGTATTATATCTTCATTTTCCATATGTAGCAGCTTTAATTAAAATTCACTTTATTTTCATTACCAACTTCTTCGGTTTCATCTATTTAAGCATTAGTGACAGTGCTAAAATTCTAACTCACCAAGCCTAATTCATAATATTTGACCCAACCTCTCTGGGATACATTTACCTCAACCTCAAGGTGGCTAAAAAGTCAAGGCAAATAGGTGATGTATTTTGCTCGTAACCGTAGTTTTTAGGATCTTAAATTTCACGACTCGACTACAAAATTTCATCAAAAGATGCGAATCATAACTATAAATCGAATCTACTATGAATCGTAGATTCATATTTTAACTTGTGCGTTTCGCACCGATTCAAGAGCCTAAATCTATACTTTCCAAGTAATTTTTATTAAAAATAATTTCTTGGAGAGGACGAGATTCAAACTCAGACCCTTACTAAGTGTCCAACCTGGGCGCTAATTTATGCTATGTATTCTTGGTTTTTCATATCTATTATATGGTAACAAATATTTTCATATCTATTATACTGGTAACAAATATTTAAATTTAAAAGACTATATTCTAATGTGCATTTATGTATTTAGAGATTTATCATGAATCTTTGATTCACGATTCAACATCCGACTTGATTCTTAAAAATAAAAAATGTTTGATGATGCGATTCACGATTTAAAAACCTTGCTCATAAATACATCTAGTATTCTAGTAAGCATCAATGGCATCACAGATCCGCTTGCTCCAGAATAGACACAATTTAGTGGAGGATGGCAAAGTAGTTCAGATATTATATATCCATCAGCTTTACAAAATGTTACAATTTTTAGTTTTTCTTTTAATTGATACTAGATTAGTGCTCGTGCTACGTACTAGGCCTTTTTTTACTTTTTTTTTATAGATAAAGTAGTTTTTGGGTTCCCCGCACTTGACAAAAAGGACAAACCGTTGTTGGACCTCCCATATTATGCTTTGTCAAGTCCATCACTGTTACAATTAAGAAATTTTGCTACAGTCATAAGTATGAGAAACAAATTATATGTTTAGTTTTGAATAAATATCATCAAAATAAACTAATTTGTACATGGGAATTCTTCGTCCGAATTAGAATTTTCAGCTTCAGCTTGTTTCATGTTACCGTCTTTTTGGTTTAACGACAATACAATAATACAAATTAGTAGCATAAATTAAATGTGAAGAACCATCGCCACTTTTCTTATTACATATACTGAGAAACTCTTACCATTTAGCACGTAATTGTAAACAAAAGATCTTTTATTTTATTTACATCCTGAGCTATGCTTGAAATCGAAACCAATATAGATAGTTTGTTTCAATATCAAAAATACATTTTTTAAAAAAATTATTCATAAAATTATTCATGAAAAAAGCTAAAAATAACCGTGATAAAAAGATACGACCTTATTTCTTAACTATAAATATTAAGAATAATATAAAGAACACATGACAAACGAAGGAAAAACAATTTTAAATGAATGATCCAAAATCAAAGGGAATCAAAAAAATCAGAATTCTAATTTATTTAGGAAAAAACCGAAGAGTTGAGATGAAAATGATTCAATAAGAATTCAGAATATTTATGCATGTGGAATAAATATAATCTATAATATATATATTCAATGGATATAATAATAGCAAAAAATACTATTAAGCCAAAAAGTATTTTATAACCAAAAGAAATATATGATTAGGTTCAATGCACAAAGTTCATCGATATAATTACACGTTAAATGATAAAAGTTTTTCAGGATATGTAATAAGAAAAATGATGATGGCTATTTATCATTTAATTTATGCTACTAATTAGTATTATTATATTATCACTATACCTAAAAGATGATGATATGAAAGAAGCTGAAGTTGGAAATAATTCGATGTACAAATTGGTTTATTTTGATGATATTCATTCAAAATTAAATATATAATTTGTTTCTCATATTTACTATTGTTGTAAACTTCTTAATCATATCAGTGATGGACTTGACAAAACATAATATCAGAAGTCCGAAGATAATATGTCTTCATTGTTAAGTACATGTGGAACCCAAAGATCATTGGAAATATCTTAAGAGTGCAATCACTGTAACAAATTATATAGGATTAATTGCCACAAAAAATTAGCAATTATTGACAACAATGAGTTATGATATGAATATGTTAATAAAATATGTGTTACTATTACCAACTGTTATTCATATCACGTAATTGTATATTAATAAGAAATGAGAGAATACTAAGAGCTCAGGAGGACAACCATTTAATGTTTAACATGGTGATCCTCTCAAGCACATATGCACATATGATACAATAAGTATATTAGTAGTGATGATATCATTTAAAGCAACATATGCACGTAGAAGTTAAGTAACCTAATAATTAGTAGGGATGTCATTTTTTTTAATATAAACATATGCACATGTGCAATAATATTTTCCACATATTAAGTTAGAGTAGAACAATTATCATACTTAGCTATCCATTCCTTAAGAAATGAATTCTACTCATTTATTATAATTTGAACAACTACCGGTCTTAACTATACACGCATAAATTAGTAGCGTTGGGTAGGTTAAAGAAAAGATGAGTAATTTTGATGATGGCACCACAGTTAGAGAAGGAAAGTGGATGTTATACAGGAAAAAGGAAAAGGAGACTCGTGGTGAAGAGTAAAAAAGGAGACTCGTGGTGAAGAAAAGGAAGATGAAAAAGAGGAGGACGAAGAGGAAAAAGAGGGAGAAAAAGAGGAAGAGTCTGACGTTGAGAAAACCAACCGAATTTGTGCAATTGATGCAGTCAATTCTGTTTTCACTATCGTCGATGAAACTGCCCAAAACATGTATCATAGCAAACCTAGCGAATTACTCCATGAAGAATATCATCAAGTTTTCTCTCTATAGATTAAGGAAAGTGATTGAGGGATGGATTTGGTTATTGGTCATTAGTGAATAGCGATTTAAATACCTGAGTTTCAGGGAAAAAAAAACTAGATAATATAAATTCTGGTATAAAATATAAAACATTATATATAGATATTACTACAAAAAGTATACCATCTAATGTTAAAAAAATAAACGTTAATCGGGAATCTGGGAAACGATATAATTCTAAAAGCTAACTATTATTATATGACATTCACTGAATATAACAATAAATTAGGTTTTAATTTGTTTTCTAATATATTTATCCGTACTTATTTAATTTATATAATAGTATGTCTTTATTGTTAAACACAAAAAACCCAAAAACTATTCTATCTACGACAATAAAAAAAGAGAATAAAAATCTTTGGAGCGTAAAAATAAATATTCATATCAAAATATCGCGTGCTATGATACATATCATCACAATACACATTCATAAACAAAAACATATATTAACATTTTTATAATAACGATATTGGTTGTTATTTTTATGACTTGGATTTGATATGGTATTTACACAAATTTTATAATTAAAATAAAATTAAGAATTGTATTTTTTTATTTTCCTCTTAAGTAGTTTCTTATTATTAGTACGATCAATGTAGTTAATATTGGTCGTAACGGCGGATAATATCGGAATTTATCGTGTATCGACCTTTAATCTAGACGATACGTAAAATATCGGTGATACATGAATATTCTGATTATATATACCGTATCGGTCGTATCGGACCGATATATCAGTAAGGATACAAATGTATTTATTAACAATGTTTTTCTTTTGTCTTTTTTGTTTTAAATTTTTATTCTCATACAAATTCTATGTTAGGGAATGTTAGGTTATCAAGTGAAACTAGGTTAATTTATATTTTTACATTGTAAATATCTTTCATTAAAGCTTTCAGTAACATAATGCACATCTACCCAAGATAGTCAATATCGTTTGTATTGGCTGATATTATCGGTATTTATTGCATATCAGAGGTGGACCTTGACGATATCCAAAATATCGGCGATACAAAGATTGGCCGATAAAATCGCTCGTATCAGCCGATAAAAACCGAGGGTGTCACTGATACGTTGATATTATCGGTTTCAAAACCCATGCTAAGTATCAGCCACAAACGGCATCAGCCACTTTTTTCTTCACTTGTTTGACCTTTACAGTTCACTTGAAACCCATCGATTCATTACCAAAAATGAATGGCAGCAGAGCTTCTTACCTTAGCCTGTTCTGATGCTCAAAACAAATCCCTAAACCATTATGATTTCACAGTGTAGTCTCAACTTCTACTTGATTCCAAAAACAACTATTAGTTATTTCTTTCTGAGTCTTCATCATCTTTTCTTAACCCTTGGAAACCATCCACAGCCGAAGACTCTTCTTTCTTTCTCGACTTTTCTTTAAAACCATGCCCGAATCCATCACAAATCGATAACAACAAACATTTCTCTTACATTCTAGTCTCGTCTCAAATTTAGTCCAATTCAATCATAAGTTGTAATGACCCGACCCTCCACTGATATTGTCCCCACTTATCCACTACGGTTATCCGACAGTGTGGATTTTTTAACGGGCACCACTGCGGTCATCCAGCAATAGCTTCTCGGGAGGTCCATCCCTGGATTACTTCCGCCCGAGAACGCTTAACTGTAGAGTTTTCTGCCAACTCTGGATCCAACTGTGCTGAAAAGGCCTCGGTGTTAGGAAAGGACAAACTATTACCTATATTCCAATCGACGAAACCTACCTGCCAAATCGGGGTATTACAATACTACCACCTTCAATTGGAGCCTTCCTTCGCTCTGGAATATATACACAAGATCAGATCTCCGACGTTCCCTGCCACTCATGAGAACAGTACCTGGAACACCCCGTCCAACGTACTCTCTCATCCTCGGCAGGTGATCCGTCGTCGGCTCTGATACCATTTATAATTACCCGAATTTCCACTGATATTGTCCCCACTTAGCCACTGCGGTTATCCGGTAGTATGGAGTTTTTCAACAGGCACCGCTACGGTCATCCAGCAACAGTTTCCCGGGAGGTCACCCATCCCTGTATTATTTCCGCCCGAGCACGCTTAACTAAAGAGATTTTTTCCACTCTGGAGCCAACTTTGCTGAAAAGGCCTCGGTGTTAGGAGAGGAAAAACCATTACCTATATTCCAATCGGCGAACCCTACCTGCCGAATCGGGGTATTACATAAATCGAGCCATCAGACCCAAACCTCTAGCAAGCGAGAAGAATTTGGTGCACTAGTGAGAGAATTTTGGTCATGAATGAGAAACACTTCTTGGCCTAATTTTTGTTCTTAAACCACAAGATATATGGTGGTGGCCCTTTAGTTTGTGGTGCCCTTTTAGCGCAAATAGATGGTGATTTTAGTAATTCTTGGTTGTAGTTAATTTTTAGCCCGTAATAAAAATCTCATCAACCTTTAGCAGTGATCTAAGGAATAACATGGCTTCTCCAGTAAAAGACACGACTGATATGATTCTTCTTAAGAATCACAAACAAGCATCTATTAGACCACCTCTTAGTTTGGAAATTTGAGATACATTTATTATTATTATTTTTTTAATATGGTTTTATAAATATTTGAAATTCCAATTTTAATGATGTATCACCGATAAAAACCGACATAATCTTTTATGTAGGTGTATCATACCCGACCGGTACGATACCGATACACGATATTAACTACCTTGGATCTACCTATAAATTATAAAATTACAAAGTTAATTGTGTATCGCCGATAAAATCCGATATAATCTCTAGTTGTATCGCACCTCGCCGATACGAGACTGATACACGATATTAACTACTTTGAGCATGACATAGTTGAATCATGCGATTGTCCATATATTTATTTTTTGACGTATTTTTTATATAACTAAAACAATGCAAATCTCTAAATACAATCAAATAACAACATCGATTACACTAATAATTGAAAATCAGCCTGCAGTCATTGGACCTCAAAAAAGTAGCTACAATTTTCTTTAATGCTTATGTCGCTGTCAAACTACTAACAAATAATTCACAACCCTTGTTCGGAATCATAACATAGGCGATGCATATTATGAGTACATACTAAGAATAATATAATTTAATCGGGAGAGGAGACAAATAAATCAATCATAGTTATATTCTTGTGGAGTCATAAAACTATGTTAGGCGTTAGCTTTGGTGAGTCATAGCTATAAATTTTTTTCATATTTATGTATCTGTCAAATTAAATAGAACTATCAAGTTTTTCATTATGTTTTGCTTCAAGGGGATTGAAATATATGACGTGTTTTGTGCAAGTAGTTTGTGTGATGAACACGAATGAACTATACTATATACCTGCAAATATGAGAACAATGTTAAATTTGATTGTAGTTTACATCGTTGGTTAGTGCGTTTCAAGATTGTTATGCAGGTAGTTTTTCTTTATTAACAGTATTGTTTAGTATTTTGCATTTGATCGATTCAACAAAATAACTACTGACGTAAATAATTCCCTTTGCATAAAGATAGTATACGCTTTATCAAATTGCTCCATAAAAAATTATAAATTTTTGAAAAAAAAATACGAACCTTTTATGTTAGACGTGGTTTTCTTGTTAGTCGATATTTTTCTCTTTTCTCGTCGGTTTTTCTCCATTACCAATCTTTTATCTTGGATTATAACAGTAATTCTTTCTTTGAAAATATTAATTTATTGAAGTCTGATAGATCTTAATGCTACATAGAATGACTTTTGAGTAACGTACTGAGTCTCAAGCTCCTAGCAATCCTACATGTTTTTTTTTAAAACTTTTTTAATTGATTGTGATGAAAGTTTACCATTATTTTGATATAGATTGTATACTAACATTCGTTTTAAATTTATGTAGCGCTTCTTGTGTTAATATGATGTTTATTTTGTTTAGGTATTTTATATATAAACTAAAGAGAAAAAAAAAGAGTTAAATAGAGTTTAAAAATGTTTGTGGTTTAAGGAAATAAAGTATTTCTTTTTTTTCGTTCAACAAGATTTGTCTATCTAGTTAAAAAATAATAATTAAAAGTTAAATAAAGTTTAGAAATATTTGTGGTTTATAAGAAATAAAGTGTTTCCCCTTTTTCATCCAACACGGTTTTTTTTTCTTTTCTAGTTAAAAATATAGAATTAACCATGGTTATTTATTAAAGACGATTAAACGTAGATCGTCGATCTCAGGTGTCTTCCATCCATTGTAGGTGACACTGACCCAGTACAATTAAGTATGAGGTGTAAAAGAAATGTAGTAATTTTTAAACCTAATAGCCAATAGAAAAGTGAGTTTCCTTTATTACCTCAGAATATTAAACCAAACAAACTTTGTCAAGTGTTCTCACCAGAATTGTCGTATCATAAAAAGCGTATTCTGTCCAATAGGAAGCGAGGGTTCTATCACCGTTCAAAGTGAGAGCTTTATTTGTCTAGAACTTTAAATGTTTATATATAGGTAGGATGATATGCTTAATGGGAGGTTGAATTATAATTTATATATAAGAAACTAGGTTATTAGCTATTACCTCATATTGTAATTCTTTTTTTTTTCTGATTTAATATTCCAACTTTCCAGCTTTATGGTTGCTATTTGGTTCATCTTCATTTTTGTGAACGAAAGATATATATATGTATTAACAAAAATACAAAACTAATGCAGAATGATAACCCCTATGGTGGGTGTACCAGGTTCTGAATTCAAAAGTTTTATAGGAATTAGCAAATGTGGTACTTTGATCCTTTCGGTCGTACTCAAAAGACGTTTAATTCTTGATTGATCGTAATTTCTTCTAAAAGTCTCACCGAGAGGATCCTATATCAATAATATTAAAGGTGATGTAAAACAATTCATCACATTAAAAGTTGTTCATATATTTAACAACGACCAAAATCTTCTTTTTGATTAGTGAGTGAACATTATCCTATTTGATTATGATTAATTAGATTATTAAATTTTTTCTTTCTCATTGGTTTAGATGGATCATTTTGAATTGGGTGTGGGGTGAAGCCCCTCTTTTGTGCACAAAGATCAACTATAAAAATAATATTACTCATTGCCTCACAATACTCTATCATTTGATTAGTAAATATTCAAAATAGACTCCACCAGTCAGGGTTGGGATTAGAGCATGATTTATCGAGACTCAAACCCCCTCAAAAGTCTATAAAAGTTTTTTTTTATAAGTCTATTTTATATTTTATAAAATTTCAAATCTAATATTTAGGCTTAAGCTCAGATAAAATCTAGTCAAATCCACCTTTCAATAGACTTCTAATTTCGGCACCACTGCCACCATTTGTCTCACACGGTGAGATTCCCATAATTTCTCCCTCGGTCAATTAAGTATTTTCCGTTTCCTTGGTTTCCTTGCCCAAAGATCAGGCAACCTGTGATCAAGCATTGAATTGGCACATTCCAAGCAAATTAGTAACCTTCCGGTAGCAATGATGTCCATTTAAATATAATTTTTTTAATATATATTTATTCATATTTCTTTTGGTATATTTTTAAATGAGTTTTCTTTTCCTAATTGTAAATACATGGTAATTGATTTATTACCCCTGTCCAAGGTGTTAGTTTTCTCCCATTGTTATCCCCAATATCGTCCTCCATTAGCTGTTATAGAAGTGTGGTCTAATATCACATAAATAAAATCCCCTCCTAGGGGACCAATGCTTAAAATGAATCACCTATTGGGGAATAATGATGGAGGACAAATTTGGGGATGAATAGCACCGTCGTCCATCCATGACCCATGTTTCAGATTTTTCTGGGTGCTATTTTCATCTTTACAGTTCATTGTTTTGCACTAATTTAATTGCTAAAAACAATTTGGGTGGTGCAATTCATTTGGTCAAAGGAAGGTCAAGCGGTCAACTCTTCTTCCAGCAAAGATTCCTCTACATACTTCTCTTGATCTGCGAGACTGTGCCGGTACCTTTACTTGCAGTTGCAGCACGTCTTTGGCGGTTTGACCCATCATCACATCACATCACTTCCCCCATAGTCTAGACTGTAAATTGTGTGTGGTTCATTCTGACACACGTAAGTAAAAATCTTTAGAATTAGATTTTACTGCCGCTGTAAATTCTCATAGGGCATTAATTGTCAAATCCCATTCGAGCAATTGCAGCCGACGACTAAATTTATTCTTTGGTCGTCCAAAATCAACCGCAACGGACAAGTATATATAGGAATAAGACGAGTAAAATCATTGTTCCAGAGAAAAAAAATTCTCCAAATTTTATATATACTCGCACGCTCTTCTAATTGGGCGTTAACAAAAGACGTTTCCTTATGAAAGCGTTTTGAAACACGGATGCAGTGGCTGAGAAACGTTTGATGAGACGCTCACAAAAGAATGCGTATGAAGTAACGCTTCACTAGGAGAACGTTGGCGGAAGAAACGCAAGCCAAATGAGCGTCTGGTTAAAACGTTCTACTGAAATAACGTCCGTATATCATACGTTCTATTAAAAACACGTCGGATAACATGAGCTCTCTTAGGAGAGCGCCGGAGCACCAGAATCTCTCTTAGGAGAGCGTGGATCACCGGAAGCTCTTTTAGGAGAGCGTCGGAGCATTAGTCTTATTAACGCTCACACTGGTGGACGTGCTTCATTACGCGCTTCTTTAGGGTGAACGTGAAACTCAACTCACGCTTCTGTTGGTGGACGTTTCAATACTAAGCGCTATTATAGATGGGCTTCTGGCATTCATGCGTCTTTTAGGCACAAAGTATATCACTAAACGTCCATTAGTGTGGACGCTTAAACATACATTTGATTAAGAAAGCGTATGAATATGCAACGTTCATTTATAAGTGCGTCTGGTTCCAGAATATGAAACGCTCACCAAAATGTGTGCCCAACAACATAGTCTCACTAAAGAAACGTCCGTGTCACCTAACTTTCATCTACAATAACGCTTTATAACAGACGTCTAATTAAAAGGACGTGCGATCATATTTATTCACAAAACGGTTGTGTTTAAAATGAAAACGACCAAATTTTTTACTCTTTGGTATTTAGGATAGTCCAACGGTTCCGGTTGCCCTTACCATTATAAAACTTTAACGGTGAACCCCAAAACTATTTCCACTTCCGCATTCCAGTTTCCACCACCATCAAATCCATGGATTCTGTAATGGATGATAATTCTACACAGAAGAATCAGAAACCGTAAGCAAACCACCACCTCCTAAGAAGACACGTAAACGCCGTGTAAGTCTCATTGGAAAAGTACTAAGCAATCCAAGAGACAAATACAATGAAGTCGAATTAGCCATGGAAGAAGCTCTGAGAGATATAAGAAAAGCTTGGAGAGGTTGTCTTCCCTCCAAAGACTACTCCATCAAAGAGCTTCAAGATGGTATTTTACGTTTTAGCTTTAAAGATCCATTAGATAATCAATGGGTCATGGATTAAAGACCATGGGTACTAGGTTATCAAGGTCATCTTCTTGTTTTAGAGGAATGGTGACGTCCTTATGTTCCACTATCATTAGACATATTTCATACATGTCCCTTTTGGATTCCAGCTCATGGTATTCCAGTTGAGTTGATGTCTCAAGGATTGGGTTTTGATATTGGGAAAGTATTTGGTGCTGGAGATGTAAGAATGAGAACGAAAATGAAAGATCTGTTTTTTTGAGGATTAAGGTTAATGTGAATGTGAAGAAAAGGGTGATTAGTGGGTGTTGGTTATGTCTTCCTAAAATCATGTTGACCATGATGATAAGGTGTTGTGGGTGTCTTTTGTGTATGAGGAATTGCCTTATATGTGTTTCTCCTGTGGTATTATTGGTCATACTGCCTTTAGCTGTTGGAATGATTTACTAAGTGCAAATGAACTAGTAAGTTAGATCATGGCAATGTCATTGTTGAGTATCATGGTGGTGAGGATGAAAAACCAGTGGTCAGTGAAGGGAATGTATTGATTGATACGAGAAAGGTGGGTTATGGGTCATGGATGCAAGATCAATCTCTACTGAAAGAAGGTGAATCATACCCTGATCTTGATGATTGTGGACCTAATTTTAAAGATAGAAGGAAAAGAGAAGGCAAACTTGTCTTGGCTAAAGATGGGACTAAAGCTTGTGCTGACTATGAAGTAGTAGATATTGAGAATGTTCTTAGTGTGATTCTCCAACCAAAGCCTTAGATTTGATGTTTGTTAGGCAAGAGACATTTGTTAATGTTAGGCATATTTCATTGTTGTTTCTTTGGGGTACTTTATTTTTGTTTTGATGTAATTAGGGGAGAGACCTGAAGGATTGAGTACTAAACCATGAATTTGATTAGTAATGCTTAATGATTTGGTTAATGTAGTACTATTGAATGATTTTGATGAAATGTTATTCAAGTTCATGTTTTATCTTTTTTGCACAGATATCTGATTAAGTATGCATAATTGGCAGCACTAGTTTTCATGTTCCATTTCCCTTTCAGGCTTTCGAGTTTGGAACAAATGCATCATATCATTGGCCAGTACCATCATTGGAGTAGTCTATGTTGCGTCGACTGTGATTGCTATCATCTTGCTCAACCGGAAAGAAGGTTTTTATTCATAGCTGGAGTTAAAATGCTTGCTGGAGAAACACTATCCTTAGGATATTGAAGAGACTAAGTTGTCCCAGTAAACAGTTGTGCAGATTCTAAAACTTTAGGGTAGAGGAATGTGAATCTATGTAAACAGTTGTGCAGGTGCATTTAGCTTGGTTATCATGGCGCCGAAGGCTGCTGCATCAACTCCAGTAGAAACCACCAAGTCTAACGTGTTCACTGTAGATGAATGTTTACACTAAGGCCGAAAAATGTGAAACAAAAAGGAGTGTTTCATCTTACAACCAAGGATTTCGAGATTAAAATTGCTCTGTTCATCGGTACTCGTTGCGAAATTGTACAGTGTGACCAGTCTAATCCTCAACTTTTTATTCATGAGCAGCTCTCACATCTTTAAGAAATTCACAGAAGCAAAAAACGCAGTATTTCAGCTTCTATTCGAAATATATAATGTCCAGGGTTCATCCACTGTTGTACTTAAGCTGCACATAGATATGCATTTTACTGATTCACTGCTCAGGGGTTCCAAAAAGCCATGGACGCAGTTGACAAAAAAAAACAAAAAAAACAAATTTCACAAATTTTATTACTTATTTGTCATGGACAAGAAGAAGAAAAAACAAAAGCAAAAAAAGGTTGTATCCTCAAAATAGCACTCCACATAATAAGAATCAATCATACTACAGTAACCATCCAGAGAAGTAATACCAACGAAATCGCCATTATTAGAGTAAGTAATTGTAGTCTTTCTTCCACAGTTAAAGTCGACTGATTTCATCCCATATAAACTGGTGAACCACAGTGCATAACACTACTACTGATACCACTCGTGTCAATTTTAATAAACTGTTGGGTGTGAGCAGCGACTAAAGCAATTCTTTCGCCTTCTCCAACCAAGCATCGAAAACATCATCCTCAAATAAAACAAAATGCACCTCTTTGAAGTCCCTATAGGGATAACCAAGAACACCACAAGATATGGCAGGAAAAGCGGCATACTCTATCATGTTCTCTTTTGCGAGCTTTAAGCAGTTTCTGTATGCATTTCTTAGAGTAACTTCCGGGTGATCGTCAACAACATAAGAAGGATCAACAGCGTGAATAACATGCGAAACAGGCAACTTAAATGCTGGAGTAATTCTCGCTTCTCCTTTTGGGCAGCGAATTCCAGGACAAACCTCTGCAATGGTATAGCACGCTGCTCGTAGTTCGGGTCCTGCAGCTCTATGTATCGCTCCATCAACTCCCCCACCTCCAAGCATCCGTTCATTAGCTGTGTTTACAATGGCATCAGAAGTACCATTGATAGACCACTTTGTGATATCACCTCTTTGAATTATGAGACTACATAATGACGAAATTTTGAAAGCCTTATCACTATTATTGGCAGTGCCTCCACCTCCGCCACCATTAGACGCCATTGAAAGTATACTGAAAGGTGAAGTGGAGGAGCTGGAGTGTGTAGCTGAGTTATGTACAAGTAAATTTGGATCAAATGCACGAGATTGTTGAACCATTTTTCTCATGTGAGCTGTCTGGTAAGTCCTCTGAGTAGAATCTCCTCGAGTTGTAGCCATTTGCCTCGAATGTGAACTCATTCCTGAAAGTAGATATCCCCTTCCTGACGACTCATATTTTTTCATGTTTCCCATCCTCGACCGTACCTCTTGAAGCTCCAAATCTAAATCAACAGAAAATTTGTCACCGGCATGTGCGGAGGCAGCTTCTGATATCTGCGTCCTACAACCATCAATTATAGACCACGCGGTGGGCAGATCACCTCTCTCAGCAGCAGCACGCGAATTACTCATTGCCTCAGCGGCCTGCAATCGATTCTTCTGCCTGTCAACCTCTATAGAAACAACCATATCTTCGTTTACCATTTCGGGTCTCTGAAGTTTCACTTCTATAGCTTCAGTAGTAACAGATTCTTTCGTAAAAGGATCTTTGTAACCACAGCATACACTGACAACCTTCATCTGATCGTTGAAATTCCCATCAGTTACAACTGGAATGTTAACCAGAACGAGAAAATCCCTCTCTTCATCTGCATACAAATCCCCTATGTCGACAGATCCTGTTTGGTTATCAGCTGTCAAATAAGTGGAATAACTCCCTGCTTTTAGTTGACTAAGACAAAGATGAGGGTCAAGCGATTGGATGTGTACTTGCAAGTCTTGCACAACTACACTCAGGAGACCACCAATGCACTGAGCAAATGCATCTTGTATTAATCCCTCGGTTTCAATAAAAGAAAAAGTTCCCTTCGAACCCTCCGCAATCGAGTGCAACATGATGGGGTCACGGTCTGCACCAAATCCAAATGTATGAACTGGAATTTGCAACCTTGAAATTTCTTTAAGGTTGATCTCCTTCGTGTATGAGTCCTGCCCGTCGGATAATAGCATGATACTATAAACAGGATTTTTGTGTCCTCGGTCTTCAATAACCTTTGTGCCCTTCTTGAGCCCTTCTACAATGTTTGTCCCTCCACCAGCAACCAAAGAATTCATAGCTTGTAGTGCATGTTGTTTACCGGAATCAGTCATGAGGAGAAGGGGGAAGAGGCGATGGGCATTATAGGAGAAGCTAATAACAGATAATCTGTCAGAAGGGCCAAGGTTCTCTATCACGAACCACATGGCTCGCTTTAACAACTGAATTTTTGTGCCTGTCATGCTACCACTTATATCAAGAACCGTGACGAGGTCAATTGGTGCGCGACAAGTTATATCATTATTAACTAGATCCGTATCTGCATTAGATTTGAGATTGACAAGTATATGGAAGTTATCTTGCGAAACTGAGCGCGGAACAGCTGGGAATTCAGTGTGTGTTTTATATCTATGGACCTGATGATAGAAATGTTACTAGAGGAAAAGTTGGATTGGAAATCCAAGGGGTCATCGTCATTGAAGACAATTGGCTCGGAAGATGGAATTTGTGATCTAATGACCCAATTATGGATTGTACGTGAAGGAATCCGTGGCTGTAATGTGGCTGGTGTGAGTCTACCAGTTGGATTTGAAGCAGAGCCAATGACAGGAATATCCTTCCCTTGAGCATCACAAGTTGGGGAAATCTGGTTTCCAAGCTTCACATATGAAGTGATGCAATTGAAAAAAAATAAAAGCACACAGTTATTTAAGCCATTAGATACTTATATGAAGAACAAATAACTAAGCAACACAATCAGTAAATCTCGCAATGTTGCTTGATTTAACCGATTTGATAAGTTTTGTCACAGAACACGTCCACACTATGCAGTTAACCTTGGAGAATCCTCTAGGCGTTTATAGTCAACCAATTTAAAGATGAAAATTTTAGAACCAACAAGGCTCTTGCATAGAGGTTTTTCATCGAAGGACAAAATTTACACTTTTTTAAACAGATATTCAGTAGAACTACAAAACTGAACATCTAGCGAAGTAAAGAGAGTTTCATAATCACAAATAGTCATATATCGATAGGTTGGAAAATGGAATGAATGACATGAAAAAGATGAAAAGTCAAAGACAAATTTATGAGCCAATATGAGATGAATCAATGATCAGATATCATTTTCACAATTCATGAAAGTGATAAAAGTTGAAACTACAAGCGATTTCGAGAAGTTATATACTCACCACCATTATGTAGTCACTAGTCTTAAACAACCCAGAGAATGATCAATCAATGAAATGAAGTAAACACCAATTTTCTTGTATTTGGGCTGCTGTAATGGATACTGATCACCACCGACCAACACCAATTAGCACTAGTGCAAACAAAGTCGTCTGGAATGAATAATACCAAGTCTTTGTTTGATCTTCTGAGTTTTAGAGAGTGCAATGAATTGGTCTTAAATAAGGTGTCATGTGATGGAATTTTGTAAACTTAAGTCTTAAGGTAGCTTCTCGAAAAGACTGTCTTTTCTTCATTAAAAATGATTCTAATTATTTAACAACCTCAAAATTTTCCATATAACAACTAACCGTGTTGAAGTCACAAGACTCACAACAATCAAGGGTAAAGTTTTTCTTGTCAGCCTTAGTTATTAAATCAAAGCAAAGTTTTCTAAAGAGTTTTTTTTAATTCCCAAAAAAATAATCAAACAAAGCAAAAAGAGATATAAATATTGAAAAAGACCACACCTGATCATTTACACGGGGTTGTACATGGTACAGTTTGACATGATTTTAGCTTATACCAGAACTAAAATCGTCTGGAATGGTTTCTGAATTTTTCAAACTGTACCATACTATCTACTAAGCGGTTCGGTTTGGAACCGAGCTGTAACGGTTCGGTACAGAACTGTTGGTTGAATTCTGTCAGTTTTTTGGAATTGACAGTTCAGAATTTTATACAAGACAAAATAGAGCCTAAGATATATTCATACTTCAAAAAGAGAGTTTAAAACTTTTTTAGTCTATGGGCAAAACCATAAAAAACTGATAACAGATTGTCTTTGATAAAATAAGAACTAGTTACACTACTAGAACTACTCTACTAGTATTTTCGCCTTTTCCAAACACTAAAGCAATTCATTCGCCTTTTCCAAACACTAAAGCAATTCATTCGCCTTTCTCCAACCAAGCATCAAACGAAATGCACCTACAATCAAACACCAGTTAGATACTTAGATTCATGCAATGTGCAGTTGTGACAAATTGTGTTATATAGCTACATTCAAAAACAGAAAAAGGATATTGGCATTCAGTGATACATTTGACATATAATTTGATATAGGAATGGTAAACCTTAGTCTACTGTTCTTACTATATCAAATACAAACTCCTTTAGCATTCATGAGTTAGGCTGTTGTAGCATTTAGCGTTTTATTACTTTATCAAATACAAACTAGGAGCACTTTATAACCAATTTGGCAGTGAAATACTGAAATCCAAATAAACAAACAGAAAACCCATCTCCTCAATTTCCTAAATAATCATACGCTATAAACTAAAACCCTTGAAACCTCACTTAATCAACTAATAATCTACAAAACTTAAACCAAGTTTCAATTTTAAATGACACCTGAAAAAGTAATTATAAACCAGAGTACCCGTATGGCCCTAGCAAAATCATATTTTCCTATCATGTGCAGTAATTTTGAAGAAGATATTAATATGGACATGGAACATTATAAACTAACCAAGCTAAACCAAAGAATTCATGCACCTCAATTGTATGATTCAAACTGCAAACACTTTTACAAAGAGGTAGAAACACAGAGAACTCTATCTTCAAACTTAAAAGATAAAGCATATAAATTAAAGAGCATCCCTTCTAGTGCTGTCAATTTCAAACCCTAACATATAAAACGCATTCAATCCAATTCCCAACTTAAAAATAAAACAAATTAGTAGCAATTTTAGCATCAGAAATATAACACAACCTAGAACCATAACAACTTTAGCATCAAATCCCACAGACATCAACAAAAAATTGCAGAAACTCAAAGAAGAACTAAGCATGAAAACCATTTTAAAAACTTAAGAATCGGTAAAGTTAGAAGTTACCAAAATTGTTGTTTGAGATTCTGCCATGAACTTCTACACAAAATTTTGAAACCCTAACCCTAAGTTTAGAGGTTGTAGAGAGATTGTAGAAGAATGAGAAGGTGGTGTAGGTAGCTGGAACGGTGGTTGTGATGGAGAAGAGAGGTTAGTGGTTATGTACTTGAAGGTGGTGGTGGTTGATTTGTACGAAGGTGGTGGTGGTTGATACTGCTCTGCGGAGTTCTGGTGGTCGAAGAAAATTCGATGGAAATGAATGAAAACTGAAGAGAAGGGGCGGAGTAAATTAGGTTAGAGCCTGATCTAGTGGTCATAATTGAAAGAATCTTACGGCTAGAATTTAACGGTTTAAACCGTTGGAATACGGTTTGATTTTATACTAAACCAGTACCAAACCAAACCAAAAATAATAATTTTCACAATATTAAAACCATCCTGTAGTGTGGATAGTTGGTATAATTCGATTTTATGTTACGGTACAATACAGTGCAGTTTTACGGTTTGTATCTTACCGTGTACAACCATAATCTACACAGCCTTCTTTGAATATAACTTGTCTAGTCATTTAAGGTAAAATTAATTCAAATTGTATGAGTCCAATACGCACAAATGATGTGATCTTAAAAACATTAAGCAATTCGTCTAGTCAGTGAAGTCAAGCAATTTAAAAGTTAAAAAAATTGAGTCCGGACATTTGTGTATTCAATTTAGTCATGTAATTGGAAACATCATTCGACTCACATTTTCCGTAACGGATGGCAATTCCAACGATAATAGGCAAAGTAACTGGGCCATGTAGATATGCAATTGAGAAACTGCACTACGGGAGAATAAACAGAGAACGATTTTTTGGGACCCTTTAAATTTTAGGGACTTGTTAAGATCATTAGGAAGTAATTTTTAAGGTTGCACAACGGGTGGGCGGGTCGGTTTTGGGGTAAAATTAACTATCAACCCGTCTAGAGGCGGGTTTTGATATTTAAAATCGTATACCAACCCGTCCACAGGTGGGTCGGATCGGTTTCAACCCGATGTGGGTCGGGCGGTTCGGTTTATTTCACGGGTTAACCCGTGGCAGATAGAAAAAACTGGCAGCAAAAAACACTAAAAACAGGAAAAAAAAAAAAACAGGAAAGAAAAGGCATATAGAGATTGAGTTGATGAATCACCCATTAAGCCTCCTAAGAAACATCAAAAAACACCAAACATCGTCAAAATATAATAACAAATACAATTATACAAGGGATATACACTAGCCACAAAAATAAGGATTAATTTATTTTCTTTGCTTTCTTATCATTTGTATGGAGTTGAATCTATATCGTTATCTTAGAACTTCATGTGGCAATCATAGAACTTGAAATGGTAAGATTTTTAAATGATTTCTGAAATTTTAGTTTGGAATAGTCTGTCTTTGGAAATTTGTGTAGGCTTCGTTACACAATGAAAATGAGTGATTTTTGGCTCATTTGAACTAGAAAGAATAAGATAACACAATAAAATTGTAATTAAATACAATAAGATTTATAGCTATGTTAAAAAGACTCATCAAAAACAGAACATGAATCCTGTATTCAGAAAATGCAGTTTCGGCAGTTTGAAATCAAAAATTCGTACGAAAATCATTTCTCAATGGAATTCAGAAATTTTGGTCTTGTGTGAAAGCTGAGAGAGTCCTATTTGACATAAAAATAATATGGAAGGGTATTGAAGTACAGGTCAGTGTGAAAACATCTTGACAAAACAGTACAGCAACACAGGTTCAGAATAAACGAGTTAAACGGGCGGGTTCGGGCGGGTGCTACACTAAACCCGTAAACCGACCCGTGGTGACCGGGTTTTAAATTTTCAAAACCGTATACCAACCTGTAGCGGGTCGGTTCGGTTATAAAACCCGCGGTTTTATCGGGTTCGGGCGGGTGCGGTTTTCGGGTCGGTTCCTGTGCAGTCCTAGTAATTCCTGACCCATATATATATAATTTCAGTAATGGATAAAATATCCTTATTTAATTAGAAGTTAATAATTTCAGTGAGATTAATTAATTGATTGTTAGTTTTAGATTAGTTTAGATAAAACATTTGAGATAAAGAATAAAAATTATTGTAAGGGAGAAGAAGAGTTTTTGAAAAAAAATTGAAACCTAGGTTGCAAACTAGGAGGAATTTGAACCTTTAAATCATAGAAGAAACAAATTATTCGTCAATCTTCCCAACATTCCGGTAATGGATGATTTGTTAGATGGTGAATGTGTTCTTCCCAAATCCAATCTCAACCCAAATTAGGGTTTTTACGAGATTACCGAGACCACAACGAAGAATACGAACATTATAATGTTTGAGATACTTAGGTAAACTCGTTATGTGTTTTGTTACTTGAATTGGCTTAATTTTGGTGAAAATCTGAAACTTTATAGATTGGCTTCAGCAAGCTCAATATAAGTTCGGCGAGGACAAAGAAGAACACAGGTAACCGAACTCTAAGTTCATGAAGTTAATGGAGATTTGGACTAAGTTCGGTTACAATTTGGGTGAACCAGTGTAATGTTCGGCTAGTTCGTTTCTAACTTATTCCTAACCGAACTATTAGTTAAACTAATTGGTGGTATCCGAACTTGTCTGGTAGTATTACTAATGGTAGTAGCCGAACTGAGATGTTCGGTTAAGTTGGAAGTGGTCGACCTAGCCGATCTTTTTGTTCGGTTAGGACTTGAATAGACTTTCAAACGGAACATATCCCTGTTTTTCATAGATTTGAATATTTGTGAACCGAACAATGTGATTATTAACCAATTTTTTTGTTCGGTGAGTTCTATAATAGGATTTTCTAATCGAACCATACTTTTTTTACCACTTGAAAGTTGTTAACAAAAGTATTTAAATTAGGGTGAAGGTCTAATACAAACCAAGATACGAAATTCGTAACATTCTATTGATGGAAAACGCATTACATTGAATGAACGAATTACAACGAAGAAAAAGATCTAATGTACTTCATAAAATTACACTCGAATACTTATAATACGTCGAAGTACGAGACATTTTGAGCCAAGACTTGATAGCATGCGTGATGCCTAATTTTTTTGTCACAGCCCTTCTTATATTCGGCTTCAGCATGAGTTGTCTGAAAAAGGGTATCAATAATAGGTTAGTATTATATTAAAATCGGATTTGATTAACAATATAACCGATATATACTTATTATTTCTTCACTTTGGAGCTCCGGATAAAAATCTTTCATGACGTCCAAATTCTTCTAAGAAACAACATCGATCGTAGAGTATTTCAAATCTTTCCTTTACGTTTGTTATTGATCTTGATTTTTTATTTCCGTCTAACGTCACAAAAACCAAAAATCCTCGATTCCAAAAAACGATCTAAGGGTTGATCGGTGCTGATGTTTAATTGTTCGTCATACTTTATGACTGTCGCCCATGCGAACTACCGCAACACCTTCTTTGGTGGTAAATTTAGTACCCATTTTTTTATTTTATTTTTGGATGATGAAGAAATAAGAAAGTATTTGGGAAGTGTGAGGATTGTTTGTTGAGAGAAGTTTGAGTATAAATTGTTAAAGATAAGTGTGAGGATATTAGTTTTGGTAAGAGGCGTTTTTATAGGTCATAAAGACCCAATGACTAGTGTATGAACCAAAATTTCGAGAAACTAGTTGTTGGCTCAATGTTCTAACGGGGTCATTTTTGAAACATATACAAATTTCGGTTAGGATATGTTGTTATCGATATAGCCGAACTTTAAAGATATCAAAGTATTGTATCTTAGCACGAGGTTCGGCTAGGTCGACAATAGCCCATCAACCAAAAATTTTAGCCGAAGTCAAAAAAGAAAAGTTTGGTTATTAGTAAAATTATAAGGATAGCCGAACCTTTTTCTTTTTACGTAAATTTTAATGTTTCTAAACCGAACTTTGTTTTTTTCAGCCGAACTATAAGTTCGATTATTGCCAACAACAGTTAGATTAAACATAAAGGTGCAACACGCTAAAAATGAAATTGAATAACATTGTTGCTAAAAATGAAATTGAATAACATTTTTAATTAAAGGAAACGAGATTACAATAAGGAAAAAGACCTAAAGTAGATAAATTAGACATGAAAAAGTTAAACACGGAAATATGAGTCCTTAAAACTCAAAACATCATAGAACTGGTGATGCGTGAATTTTTCCCCAAAGATTTCCTCATAACGGAGCATCGAACATTCATAGTATAGCTAAAATGCACTTAATTGAGTTGTATTTTCTTCATTGTCGACTATAGGATACCTCCGCTTGATTTCCACCATAACTGATCTAAAACTTTTACATCGACTACGAAGTAGTTCAAACCTCTCCTTGATAAGTCGAAATGATCTTCTATTGACAATGCCCTCTAACGCGACAAAGAAAAGGAATACATGGTTCCATAAATTATCTGAGGGTTGAGATAAGTTAATGTTTAGGTCTTGATCATGTTGTGTGGTCGATGACCAAGAGTGAGTTATTGCAACATCTTCTTTGGTGGTGAATTCAGCAGCCATATTTGATTTTTTCTTTTCTGGTATGATGAAGAAATAAGAAACAATTGGGAAAGTATATGAGGAATGTTTATATATAGAAGTTTGGGTATTATTTGTAAAGAGAAGTGTTAGGATATTTCTATATTGGTAAGAGGCGTTTTTATAGGTCATAGAGACCCAACGGCTAGTTATGAACCCAAATTTCAAGAAACTAGTCGTTGGCTCAAGGTTCTAATGATAAACACATTTTTTTTCCTGATTTGTCTTAATTCTACATATTGTTAGTGCTCATTTTTATACTAATTTTGTTATTTTATGTGTTTGTAGGTATTTTTGGAGAAATAATAACTGTGGAAAAGATGGCTTGAAAAGTGTCAAAATCACCCTTCAAAAATGTTAAAGGCACCCGTAAAATTGATAAATGAACCCATGAAGTTTGTCAAAGGCACCCTACGAAGTGATAAGGGCACCCACCTTCCAAATTTGAAATACAAAAAAAAAGCGGGAATTTCATTCTCTTTTGCTGCGTGATTTGGAATTTGAGATTTAGGAGATTTTTGCAAGTTTTTAAGGCAAGAATATTCTTGCCTTAATAAAAGGATACGTACACAGTTTGAAAAACAGAAGATAACCAAAATAGTCTCGACACTATTTCACGCGGTCAAATATTCTCGTGAAGAATGGGATTTCTTCCCTATTTAATCGAATCTTGTCCCTTTTCTATTTGGCATAATAAGGAAACAAAGAATCATAGAAAGGAAACAAAATCAACAAACCACCGAGAGAAGAAAGAAATCAGATCATGAACCCGCCTAGATTTTATTTTCATTAAACCAAAATATTCTTGATGATTTGGAGTTGTATGGATGTGCTAGTATAAATAGAGAAGTGGGAGATCATTCGGGGTGTGGTGGGTGGGGGGTGGGGGGGGTGGCTTGGCCAGAAAAGCTTAAGAAAAAAACCAGTTCGGAAAATATAAAGTTTATGCTGCTACTCGAGGAAGAAGAAGATGAAGAACATAAGGCTTTAGTGAACTGTCGTTGAAACCGTCGTCAATTTCACCCCTTAAGCGACGGTTCCTTCAACAGTTCCAGCAACAAATTCTTGTTAAACTACATAGTAAGCTTGTCCGTTATTTACTGAGCCTGAACTCTGTCGTTAGTTCGATAAATACTTTTTATGTAAGCGACACATATGGTCAGTTCTTCTTTGTAAACACGTTTTCATTGATGAATACATTGATTGATTGTTTTTCTTCTATTCTTTTCTCCATGAATAGCTAAATATTTCTTCCCTAGGATTAGAGAGGAAGTCTTACTATGTTTGCTAGAGTATTGTGATAATTTTCTATGACAATTTCACTTGGTCCTATTTCTTGATTAATATTGCTAATAATTTCTACATGTGTCCTTCAATGCTTAAATAATTGATTTATGTATTCTTGTTAGAGACTAGCATTTTATAGTGAAGATGATTATTAATCCTTTGAGAAAACTAATTGATTCAAACTCCAGATTTTCCAAGACGCAAATAATTACCCTCAGTCGTCTTGAGTAATATTACGAGAAAGTTATAGTGAACAGTTACACTCATTTGCTTTACATAGTTGTGATGAATTCTCGAGTCCTAGGCTTTCTTTTATTTGTAAATCAGTTTTAGCATTTTAAATTTTTTTAATTTAGAATAAAATCACCAAATCATTTTTGTCATTAGCATAATAATTAATTAAAAATTAGAAATTACGATTTTGAAATCCCTGTGAAACGAACTGTACTTGTTGTATACTATCTCATCGACAGTCGTGCTCTTGCGGTATAATAAAAAAATCCCATCATCTAACGGGTCATATTTGAAACATAAATAAAAGTTCGATTAGGTCATGTTGTTATCGATATAGCCGAACTTTGAAGATATCAAAGTAATGTATCTTAGTAAGAACTTTAAAGTCGAACCTTTCTCTGTTTTTCATAGATTTCAATGTTTTCCATCCGAACTATTTGTTCGGTTTGTTATTTAATAGGCTTTATCAATCGAACTTTAATTCGGCTAAAAATCTAGAGAAATAAAAGTTCGACTAGCCAATTTTTTTTTTCTCAACCGAGCTGTTATTCGTGTTCTTGAGAAACAGAAAGTTCAGTTGACACGAGAAGGATTAAATACTATATTCTTAGCCGAACTTTTATCTACTACTATATTTTGAACCCTAGTTTTCATGATTTTAAATAGAATCAACGAGTCATTTGTAGATAATAAAATTAATCGACGATTAATCGTTTAAGAAAGATGAAGAGGGAAAGAGGAGAAAAGGAGTTTTTGAAAAAGAAAATTTAATCAAAGGAGTGTTTTGATTTTGTTTTAGGTTTATATTTGTTTTGGATTGGGTGGGTATTAGATTAGGATAAATTTAATAAAGGATAATTTAGTCATTTCATCATATAAGGACACTTGTTAGTTTTGTAGGGAGGATGATAATGCAATGAAAGATCCCCTCAAATTCTGAAGGGTCCCCAAAAAATCGTTCTAAGAAAAAAGGTGATGTAGTAGTCTAGCAGCCAAAGGATGGTCATCGCCAATCATCACTTGGCTAAACGCAATGGCCCATCGACCACTTAAGATTTTGGAGATTGTATAAAAATACAAATAAATTTGATCCATATTTTTTTAAGAAGCCTGATATAGAGGCTCCAATATCAATAGAGGGGCTCCTCTAATAAGACGAAATAGGGACATTATGAAGTAAAACTTAAAAACCCCTTATCCATAATATTTTCACAATACCCAAATCACCCTTCATTAATATGTTAATTACCTTAAATAGTGAAAATTTAATTAAGCTAATCATGGTTAATTAAACTTAATCTTTGACTAATACAAATTGAAATCAATTTTTTTTTTTTTTGGATTTGTGATTTGGGGATGAAAAACTAGATGAAATGTGAGAAAAAAATTTCATTTTTTTTTAAAACCTAGTTTTTGATTTAATCAACCATAGTAACCATTTAGGTCTTTCTAGATTAAAATCTTGGTCATTTTATGGCTCAAATTAGATGAAATCACGAATTGAAAGTTTGATTTTGTGTGATTCAGAGACAGTTACGGTTGGGTTTCATTACGAACCCAACCGTAACACCAAGAACACCGAAGAACACCTTCAGTTACGGTTGGGTTTGACTCCAAACCCAACCGTAACCTCAAGAATATGAACACCCTTTGAACACATAGTTACGGTTGGGTTTGGCTTAAAACCCAACCGTAACTCATACTTTTTATCATTGATTTTTGAGGTCAAATTTGAGTTTTAAAATCCAAATTTTGAAGTTATTCAACCATTTTAACTAGATTGTAGGTAAATTGGGTCATTCAAACACACAAAAACCGAAAAATCAACAAATTAGAGATTCCAAATTTTGAGTTATCAGTAGAATTTACGGTTGGGTTTTGGCTAAAAACCCAACCGTAACTAATTATGTTAGTTGCATGTTTCATGATATAGTTACGGTTGGGTTTTGCATTGAAACCAAACCGTAACTAATCTTTAAACCCCAATTGTAAAATTATATAAATAAATTTTGAGATTTTTTCATTTCTATCTTGTAGAGAATTGAAATAAGAATCTAACCCAAAAAAAATGAGGTCAATCGGACATCGTATGAAGGAGTTATGATCAAAACGGTGATTATTTTTTTTTGTATCCAGGAATAGTTACGGTTGGGTTGGACCAATAAACCCAACCGTAACT
>JAJJMC010001794.1:1435996-1507115 GCA_023531435.1 Papaver californicum | reverse complement strand
GTTGGGTTTCAAGGCAAAACCTAACCGTAAATTTTAATTGAATCTTCATCTCCTACATTTGAAGTTACGGTTGGGTTTGTTGAATAACCCAACCGTAATATGAAGAACAAATTAGTTACGGTTGGGTTTGATTGAAAAACCCAACCGTAAATCTGGGCAAAAATGGTGTTCTTCGGTGTTCTTGGTGTTACGGTTGGGTTCGGCATGAAACCCAACCGTAAGTTTCTCTGAACAACAAAAAATCAATCTTTCAAATCGTGATTTCATCAAATTAGTTAGTGTAATTTAGTTTTATCCGAATTGTCATCACTACTACTTTCTACACATTTATTAGTATTCTTCATCACGAAATTGGGAGTTTAATCGGCGATAAAATTTTGATTCGATTGAGAAATTTGATTAAAATGGAGAAGGAGAAGATATGGAGGAGATGGAAAATTTTTAATTAAAGGATAAATTTATCTTTTTTTTATTAGGTAAAGGGTAAAATGGACATTTAACTTTACCCATAGGACATCCCTTATCGTAAAATTGGGTCACCTCGGCTCAACTGGGAGCCCCTCTATTGATATGGGAGCCCCTATATCAGGCTTCTTTTTTAATTTTATACTATATGGCTCTCTAAAAAAGCTAATTTAAAAACCAGTAATGGTTTTGTAATTTAGATTCTCTTTTCCGTTTATAATACCAACTTTAATAGGAGGTAAAGTTCCTTTAGGGTGGGCACGAATATCGAAAATAGGATTTTGAGCCTAAAATTTTAAATTTATTAGGTTTGGGAGCTAATTCAGCGGTATGAGCAACTGTCATTCCTTTCGATGGGATGGCTCTGCCCCTAACTAAGAGTTCTAATCGTCAAAACCCACCCCGCTTCATAACCAAAATATATGACGAATTTCTAAAATATTTTATTTTGTACACTAGAAGAAAAAAAAGTCGTCAAAACACTTAGCTTGAATTCGATTATAGATGATTTTCGAGTTCGAAAAAAGTGATGATTTTTATTATGATATATTCACAAGTTGGAATACTCAGGGGATGCCCGTTTTGTTCTTAGTACAAATTTTTTATAATTATTAAATATTTTTGATATAAGTGGAGTTTAAATGGCCCCTTTAATATTTAGATCCTTGCTCTCTGGCTGGCTAAGCGGCCATACTATGAATGACAATGGAAATGTTTCATAGTCGTTGTAAAACGGTTGTATCCCCCACAACCTTATATAAACCTCATCTGACCCATAATGAACTCAAACCTCTCACACATACAATCTATTTTTTCAATTTTTTTCGCACTTCTCGTTTCTCTATTTCACTCATAACGTGTTTGGTTCAGGTAGTTGGAGGGCTAGGAATAGGAATCCAATTATGAGATTCCTTTTCTCTGAACCAAATAGGCTTTCAAGTTCAGAATTGGATTCTTCCAGAATTCAATTACTCCCAAAACCCTTATTTCAATTGCATTGGTCGGAGGGCGTAATGGAATCCAATTATCGGGAATCGAGGGGTTGGATTTTTAAAATGACTTAAATACCCTTTCATACAAAATGAATACTCGAACTTGTATTTGTTTTTTGATATATATTTTTTTTGAATCCTGATTGGTCTCATTTTAAATCATCATCGCCATCAACATAATCTCTACTACCTTCAGCTTCTTCAAGTAGTATCAAGAGGGTTTCTTCAACAACAACTAGAGAAGGTATAACAAAAGCAACAATAGTTAATCAACTATCTCAAACAGTGATGATTTTGGGAGAAAACTTTTGGGGTTTGTACAAATTGAATTCAATTCATACAATTGATGATTTTAAGAATATGGTTTAACTTGATTTTCATTTTTTTTTTGTAATTTCATAGGTTTAGTTTTGTATTTTGGTTAATTAGGTTTTCTAACTATTTTGACTGTAAATCGTTAACAAAAAAGAAGATTGTTTTGATTATGGTGGTGGTCGTGATGGAGCAAAATCTAGCAATGATGGGAGGATTTTCTATTGTTAAGAGTTGGGGGTTTGATTTTTGTTAAGAAATTAAAGGTAATGATTTTGATTTAACTCTCTGCACAGATATAAAAATCCTCGTTATCAAATTCATTTGCTATCTTCAATCAAATGCTTCAACATATTATCCACTGAAACCAATCATGTAGATACTGGTAGCGACCTTGGAGAAGATGGTGATTTTTCTCTCTATCTCTGATTTGATTTTGATTTTTTTTAACTAAATTAAGGTTCATGTGAAACAATGAATGAGTAATTTAAATATTGATAAAATTATAAAAATTTGGTTATGAGATAATGGGGATTTTGATAAGTGATTATAATTTGGTACATACTGAAAATACTCTAACCAACCTGTAGGATTAGACAAGGTGAATCAAAAAAATATATAAGGTTGTCATTCTGGTACGTTATTCACAAATTAGGAAATGATTGTTGATGGTATTGGTGATGTGAAAATAACCAACGATGGTGCTACTAAATTGAAGATGTTTAAAGTTCAACATCCAGCTACTAAGGTAAGATAGATACATTTGGTTATTTATTTTCGGGTTTGTTTCTGTTTTCTACTTTTACACTAACTTCTTTGTGAGCTATATATACTTGTAGAGTTGGCTGAGCTTCAAGATGGAGAAGTTGGAGACGGGACTAGTTCTGTTGTAATTTTTGATGCAGAATTTCTCAAGGTAACAACACTTCACATAACTAGTATGCTATCGGGGCTTATATGTTGTTGCAATACTTAGCTCCTTATTTGTTTTTCTTGCAGATAGCAAATGAGCTGGTCAGAAATAAAATACATCCAACATCTATGATCAGTGGGTACAGAGTAAGTTTCCAATATTCCATCCCAATATAAGTTGATGCCAATTTGATTCACTCAATGACTCACCTTGGTGGAAACCATAAAAACTATCGCATCAGTTTCAAATATCCGTAAACCTCTGTTTTCTTTACCGACATTAACTAACACAATTAATGTAGTTCATATTATTTTTCTTTTTCTTTTGGCCATTTTCCTGTTATGTGCTGAGATGGTATTACTACTTCTATAACAAGGCATTTTAAAGGTATTAGCTAGAAGCTTCTGTGCAGTATTCGGCAAAGTATAATTGCTTTTTTACCTCTTGTGTTTAATATCTTTCTGGAACGCTTCTGTTTTGATTCATATTAGTACTAGAAAATAAGTTCTTTGTAAATCCACTCTTAAGTATGCATTACATTCACTCCAGTTGCATTGAGTCTAAATGAACTCTTGCCAGCAGCACTACTGGAATCTCATAGTGTATTAGGATTTTGTCAGCAAAACACTAGTCGTCTCAACATTAGCAGTTGCAAACTTTAGTATGCAACTATCTGTATCTTGCCGAACATCTCTATTTTCCTAATTTCTATGCAGGATGGTCCTGTTTCTAATATATTTGTACATGTTGAGGTGAAGATTACTATTCCAAAAGAGCCTGATTTTGAAACTGCACATAGGGCACAAAAGCTGAGGTACAATTTTTCTTATTGATGTTTATTTCCTACCATGTCTGTAAGGACAAATGATATTGTATTTTCCTACTGGTCTTCATTTGCATTTGGCGGAGTGGTTGGTTCATCAACTTCTCCATCTTTTGTGGGATATCTAGATCTTTCTAATATTTTGTGATTGATAATACCTCAATATTTGTGCTAATAAAGTTCCTTATTTACTAAGGAGGGAAACCAATGGGTGGGGGGACATGCTCTTTTGGGTGGTGCCGCAGTTTCTACAGGAGGTGATGATGTTGTTATATTGAGACGTATGTCGATGATGATGTGCTTTTTTGGGTGGTATTGTAGGCAGAGGACATTACCAAACAGAGGCAACTAAATCGAGAGGTAAGTCCTCAATTATTTTTTGTCTTATTGCTGATGCATTCATGCTCCAAAGGGTCTACTTGGTCATTGTTATGGTTTTAGAGGTTTCAAGGATGTAGATACTTCTGAAAGAGATTTGGCTGAATCTGACTCCTCATAAGCTTATCAGCATCACAAGCACATCAACATCACGAGGATTTTGATTTCAGTGAGGTCTTTGTACATCAGATGACACATTTGATTGAGTTTGTTTTAGGTGTTGTTTTTTTTCCTTGTAAACTTCAGTTACATAAATTTTATCATATATGTTTCTCTCATTTGGTTACGCTTGAAATTTGCAACAAGCCATAGAATTTGGGATGCCAAGTGAAGATGTTAAGACTATGTGCATGAAATATGCAGACCTTGAGAAGAGTTTGGGAGAAATTGATCGTGCTCGTGCTATATACATTTTCTCATCAGAGTTTGTTTTTCCACGATCAGACAATGATTTATAGAGTAGATGGCATGCTTTTTAGGTGCAACATGGGAATGAGGATACTTCCAGAAATGCTTCGAATAAAGAGGAGTGTTTCTGCTAGTTACACCCAGGTTAGTAATGCATCCACATTAATGAAATAATATTGAATGGTTGTGAGTCTTACGGCTTCTTCCATCCATATGTAGGTTTTTGTGGCACATGTCTTGGCTTCGTTTCTTTTTTTCCGATGTTGGTCTATCTATTGTTTCTCTTCAATTTTGTGTACTTAGTCTTCTGACTTTCATATTTCACCTGCAGACTCATTTCATTCTCCCAGAGAATATAATACAGAAGGATTCAAGGTTAAATCTTGAAGAAACTGTGGAAACACTCAAATGTGCTGGAGTCCCCGAAGATGAAATGGCTAACTTGGAGAGATAGTTAGCACCTGCAGCGCAAGATAATAGTACTAGAAGACTAGTGTCATCCATACACCAGATGGTGGGAGGAAGGTTGTTGCAGATCAAGACGCGATTGAATTACCTGAAGATGATGATGAGGAGGGAGATAAAGAAGTTGAAATAACACAAAGAGATGTCCCTGTTGTGGTGTTTGGAGATTTGGCACAAAAGGTAGTAGAGGAGGTGGGTGAAGATGGGGATGCCAGAAAGAGGGAGAGTGACAACAAGCTTAGCGCCCTTGGTCTGTTTTCTTTGTTGTTGTTGCTGCCTGTGGTAGTAAAGGAGTAATGATCACATTGGATTTTTAGACATATGTAATAATTATCACCATCGTATAGAAGTTTTTGGTAAAAATTTACAATGTTCAACTTCGGTTGGTGTTTGTACCTTGAGAAGTGTCTAATTTTACAATTTACAATTTTAAATTTTACAATTTTAAATTTTAAATTAGTTAAGTATAGATATTAAAATTTCAAAAAGTAAGGGTATTTATGAGATATTATATATTTGGATTACCATATAATTAAATTCCCCCAACCAAACACTATTTTTTTTATTAAAAAATCAATTTTTTGGAATTCAATTCTAGGAATTAGATTACCCTATAATCCAATTCCTTGGCTTTGAAAATCTTGAACCAAACGCCCTATCAGTTTAATTTTTTCTAAATCGATCCTAATTTAGAAGTTGACGAGGATATGGATAGGGCGGGCTATAAGATCCGAGTCCAACAGGCTGGATTGGTTCAGGCCAGATTCCAGGGAACTTGAACTTGCTACATACAAGTATGGTTTAATTTAGTTCCAGAACACAAGAATAACCAAACAAAAGGAAAACCAAAAAGACGTGTTTTTTTGACTGGGAGAGGAAATGAAAAAAAACAGTGGAAGACAAAAACACTCTCTCCTCTCCTTCCTCCTCCATTGATCTTATACTCTGTAAAAAAACACTCAAACTAGATTCAGAAGTCTCTACTTTCATATCTCTCTTCTTTGGAGACCAATAAATTTGGTTAAGAAGAAAAGAAATTTGAGAACTTTATAAACAACAAGATCCAGAACAGCTTGAAGATTCTGCAAAAAGCTAAAAAGAGAACACAAATTTAGTGGGGTTTCAGTATTACTTACTAATCCAAGCTATTACAAAAACCCATCACTCATTTACTGGTAAAGTTCTTCTTTTTAATTCTTTCTCATATCTCTAAAAACACTAGGTTTTTGTACTCTTTTCAGTTAGAGATCTTGTTTTTTAGTGAGCAGTTGGGTCTGATTTTGTTGTTTAAATGATGGGTTTAGTTGGGTTTCAGCTTTTATGTCCATTTGGATGGTAATTTCTGACATGGGTTTTCACCATATGAGTAGATTTTTGAGAATAGATAGAGAAATATTCATTACTCAATCTCAAGTAGTTATTCTGTTGTAATGTGAAGGAAACCCTTTATAAGAATTTTCAGTGATTGGATGATAACTGGTATCTTAAATTTAGGACAGGGGAATGAAGGAATAACTTAGATTTGGAGGATGAAGTAACTTTTGTTTCGATTTATGTATGCTGCTGTACTTGTGTTCTTAAAGTTGGATTGAATACTGAGTAATAGTGAATTGGTTACGTTTATTGAAATGGCATCTACTATTAGAAGAACGTTGTCGCCGGTGCCACAAGCAAGGGCAATTAATGGGGAGGCTCATTCAGTGCCTTCTCCATTGTCTAAGTCTTCTAATACTACTCAGAACCACATTCCATCAGGAGGGTTATTGACTAAACTTTTGGGTTTGATGGAGTCTAATCCAATTTTATATAGATTTCAAGCTATTCTTCTTGGTATTTTCACACAGAGATCATCTAGGTCCTTGGAGAGATCAAAATCTAAGGTGTCGTTTTGGAGAAGAGCATTTTTCAATATTTTCATTTTCTTTTCAATTGGTATTTTCTTTGGTTTCATGCCCCTTTTCTCCAGCTTTTCGGAAAATCTCATGTCGAAGAACCAAACGTTCTTATTCGATGCCATCCCAATGGCTGGAAATGTTAATCAGCACGATGGTACCTTAAAAGGCAGGAAAGAAGTAGTAGGAAATTTTTTATTGAAGGAAAACTCTAGCTCAGAGATATTAGCAGATAAGCGGGATATGATAGATGAAAATTCTGATGTTAACTCCACTACCGAACTGACTATTGAGGGTTCAGATTTTGTGTATCGGAAGCTTTTGATAATTGTTACACCTACGTTTGCTCGGCCATTTCAAGCCTACTATCTGAATCGTTTGGGTCAGACACTAAAGCTGGTGCAAGCACCGCTATTGTGGATTGTGGTGGAGATGCCATCGCAGTCGCCTGAAACAGCTGATATCTTAAGGAAAACTAGGGTTATGTATAGACATCTTGTGTGCGATGAGAATGTAACCACTGTAAGAAACAGAGGTCTTCACCAAAGAAATGTGGCTTTGTCGCACATTGAAACGCATCATCTTGATGGAATCGTGTACTTCGCAGATGACAATAATGTGTATACTCTCGAGCTTTTTGAGCAAATGAGGAAGATCAGGTACTTATATTTATCACTCTATGCGCCCCCATTGTAACTTCTATTGTCTATTTACTTTTCATGCTTTAATCCGGTTAACCACGGAGATGATAGAAATTACTTTCTTGATTCATGATGATGGCACAATCAATCTGGAGACCTGAAAACCATGTGTCAGGTGTCCTCAAATTGTTATAGAACACCTTTTTTTTTCATCTCCTGGAATGACCACTGCTCATACCTTGTTTATTGCTTTTATTGACTTCCTTCAGTTTTTGGAGTTCATAGGGGAGGAGACATAGTATAGGGAATTTTTTGTTTCTTTCTTTATTCCCCAAGTTTTTGGACTGCATCCTTTCATTCGTCTCCAACTTGAAGACAACAAATTTAGTCAAATTCTTTGAGATTTATTTCAAACATTGATCGTGTTAAATATCTAAGCCTACTGAAACAAGAGAGGAACACGAAGGATATCTTCTTTTACTGATGTTGTTGCTGTGTTTTACCTCTCCTCCGATTTTTGTTTTATCTTTAATTTCTCGTTCAACATTGAAAATGCAATTAATGTACTGCAAACTCTGTAAAGTTTTTCGATACTCCATGTGGTTATGTTTGGGCTGATGAATCAGGTTTTCTGCCACGTTTTAATGTCTAAAACTTTCCCAGTAACGCACTCTAATATTTTCCTAAAATGGTAAGCTTCTAGAAAATGTATGTCAGCTAGCTAAAAAATTGAAAATGAATAACGAAACTACGGAAACGAAATGATAAATAGTACTTTATGATATACTCAATTTTAGGTATCTATTCAAATATTTTCTTATTTATTGAATAATAGAGCAAGTAATCATGTTTAATGAGTTATTATAATTTATGCGCTTTCCTTTGGGTGCAGAAGACTACCTGACGTAGTTCTAACAACTCACTTTTTTCTGGAAGGGTTGGTTGTATCTAACTCCTAAACATTGGAAGCAAAAGTGTGAACCCAGCTGTTAAAATAGTTTTTTAAATTCTTCTCTGTTGAGGTTGTTTTCTAAAACAATAGAAATGGGTACTTTTTTGAGGAAACTGGGGCTTGTTGTGCCTATTATTCCTGTTGGTTAACTAATTATGGAATTATAGGTCTACTACACTCATTTGCTATAGATACAAAATCCAGCTAGCAGTGCTCTTAAATTTTGTCTTTGGAAAGTTCTCACCTGTCTCCTCTGCTTGCAGTCGTTTCGGTACATGGCCAGTTGCCATGTTAACAAATAGCAAGAGTAAAGCCACGGTGGTAGCTCCTGTTTGCAATGCAAGCCAAATTATCGGATGGCACACAACCGATAGGAACCGAAGACTCCGCAGATTCCATCCTCATATCTCGGGGCTTGCCTTTAATAGTACAATATTGTGGGACCCCAAGAGATGGCATCGTCCAATGCTGGAACCTATTAGGCAGCTTCACAAAGTCAAAGAAGTCGTACAAGTGAGCTCTCTCTCTCTTGCACATACATACATAGCAGGGCAAACTCCGGAGATGGAAGTTAGATTTATTCCATGTTTGTTGATTATGCAGGTGAGCACACTTATTGAGCAATTAGTTGAAGATGAATCCCAGATGGAAGGTTTTCCGGATGATTGCTCTAGAATTATGGTTTGGCATCTCCCTCTAGAAGCTTCATTGTCCATGTATCCCAGTCAGTGGTTGATGAAGAAGAGTCTTGATGTTATTTCACCGCTTACCTGATTAGAGCCGTCTTATAGACTAGGCCAACTAGGCCATTGCCTAGAGCCTCAAATTATTGGGGCCCAATTTTTTTTAATTTTTCTTATAACATGTTTGTTTTTCTTCTCTATATAGGTAGTGCTCTTACATAATGGTCTGGCACTGTTTATGTTGATAGTCACACTATCTAGCTGTAATTGAAGGCCCGTTTGTTTTTGAAGCACCACGTTCTGCTTTCCAATACCATCTAGCCATTACTTTACTTTTATATCTTTTTGTTACACAGAAATATTGCAAGCAAAATGAAATGATGTTTTGTTGACTCGAACCTGTGACCTGAAATAAAAGGCACTAAAGTCCTTGGTAAGAATTTTATCTGTTTATATATCCATTAAGACCTTCACTCATCTCAGATTCTCTTCTCACTGGACATGTTTTCTTCGTCTCTGCAATCAAATCTTTTCCTTATTATCTTTAACAACAAAATCAAACACAACCACCACTAAAAGGAACTCTGCAACTTTTTAACAATAAAATGTGGACCAAGAAACAATCAAGGTCCATTAGTTAAAAGAACTTAACGTTTTTAAGGGCTACCAAAAACTAATTAGGGGCAATTAATAAGATAAAACAAGGTCATTTTGAAGTAATCTCAATACATCCTTTATCCATCTATTTTCTATAATGGTTAATCTATCCTTGTTTAATTAATGTTAATTTTGATTTATTAGTTAATTTGGTTATTAGAAAATGATTTGAGTTAGTTTTGGATTAGAAATCGAGAGTGTTTTAGATTGATTTCTCGAGTTTTAGTGTTGTACAATCGGTAGGATCGTGATTTATTTTCCTACTGATTGTACAATCGGTAGTTTAATGGAGTACTTAAACTACCGATTATATGTGTCGCCCCAAATTAACTTTCTCAAAACCTTCCAAAATCGATAACCTTCATCTTTCACAATCGGTAGGGATTGAAAATTTGTATCTACCAATTGTAAACATATAATGAATTAAACTTCAAAATTTTAAGCTTTGTAATCGGTAGTTTATAGATCAGTTTTATCTACCGATTATAATGGTTTTGTTATCCAGGACTTTTCTTGATACAATCGGTAGTTAGTGAATATAAATAACTACTGATTGTGGATAATCGGTAGCACGTGAATTTAATAACTACCGATTGTATGTAATCGGTAGTTTAGAAACATTATTATCTACCGATTATGCCAATTTTACTTAACATCTATCATTTCATTGAATCGAAAAGGCTTACATCGTGTAACATTAAAGGAAATGAAATATAATAAATCAGTAGATTACACTTAAACACTTAAGCAAACCTATTATCAAACCTTTAACGGGGTGTATGACGACCGGGACGACGTTCTTCACTTCTTGGGAGAATAATCAACACAGAAGGATTGTATTCTTCCGTCACCCTTAGGATCTCGAAATGAGGTTGGTACCTGAAATCTGAACGTTTCCATATTCTCCATTCCTCTAGAGATCTGGCAACAACTTCATCATCAGTTTCATTCCTAATTCTTCTTTCATTCACTTTAGCGGTTAAAGAAGAAAATTCTAGTACTTCCCTTGTGATTTCCATATATCGACAAAAAAGGCCTGCTCTGTTCCGGTTATTGGGGTTACCGGTTTCATTACAAAAGTTAGCATGGATATGTTCTAACCATTCCATGCTCATTGAACCATTCATCCGACGTTCATGACCCCTTGCTGGATAATGTAATACTATGTTTCGACATAGGGATAAATCTTCCTCTAGGGTAAAATTCTCTGCATTAAGACTAAATTTTTCGTAACCCGACATTAAATGAAAAAAAGAGATTAGAAATTTTCACTGAAATGTAAAAGATGTGGATTTGAAATGGGATGATAGATATAAATTCATTTATTTATAGGTGTATCAGAATATAAATTATAGCCGTTCATCAACGGTAACAAAACGGTAACAAAATTGGAATTCGAGATTTTTTCTAAAAATTCAACATTTTGTACAAACACAATTGGTAGTTTAAAAAAATCTTAAACTACCGATTATGATTAGTAGCCCCAAATTGGAAATCGAGATTTTTAAAAAAAAAATCAACATTTTGTACAAACATAATCGGTAGTTTAAAAAAATCTTAAACTACCGATTATGATTAGTAGCCCCAAATTGGAAATCGAGATTTTTTAAAAAATTTCAACATTTTGTACAAACACAATCGGTAGTTTAAAAAAAATCTTAAACTACCGATTATGACAAGTAGCCCCAAATTGGAAATCGAGATTTTTTAAAAAATTACAACATTTTATACAAACACAATCGGTAGTTTAAAAAAATCTTAAACTACCGATTATGATTATAGCCCCAAATTGGAAATCGAGATTTTTTAAAAAATTTCAACATCTTGTACAATCACAATCGGTAGTTTAAAAAAATCTTAAACTACCGATTATACTGCTAGTAGCCCCAAATTGGAAATCGAGATTTTTTTAAAAAATTCAACATTTTGTACAAGCACAATCGGTAGTTTAAAAAAATCTTAAACTACCGATTATGATTAGTAGCCCCAAATTGGAAATCGATATTTTTGGAAAACTCCTGGACACTCGCAATCGGTAGGTTAAAATTTGTACAAACTACCGATTATGATTAGTAGCCCCAAATTGGAAATCCAAATTTTCGAAAACTCCTGGACACTTACAATCTGTAGTTAAAATTTTGTACAAACGATCGATTTTCGCTGAATGTACATAATCGGTAGTTTAAGTAATTCTTAAACTACCGATTACTGATGAATTTACTCAATCGGTAGTTTGTTCAAACCCGCTAACTACCGATTATACATGTAAAATTTGAAGAACATAACTTGTTAAAAATAAATCGATGGCAAATCAAATGATAACTAAAAAAAAGTATATATAATCATCTCAAATCGGAAACCTTCAAACCAGAAATGTTAAACACTAAAATAATATCATTCAATTTAACAATTACAACCTAATTCCTAACTTTTTTGGTTTTAGGAAGAGGAGCACGAGTAACAGAGGCTTCAGGTTCATTGGCTCGAGGAGCAGCAGTCGTTGAACCGCTTACTCTTCTTAGAAGTTACATTCCTCGTCGCGGTCGTGATCGTACGTGTATATCCGAACTGGAAAGCATAAGCTTCGTTATCAAGGTTATCAAGGAGGTCTTTATCTCCCGCATTGAGGCACGAACCTACCTTGTTCGACAGAAATGCAATCATCTTCTTCTGTTTTTAGGCAATAACAATCAAACGATTATTATCTACAATATTGACCCGTAAAAATAAAATTAAAAGGAAATAACGTTACGTACCAGCCTTGCTAAGGCCGACGGGTTGTCTTTGAAGATGGACCTATACTCCTGCACCCTGGTGCTCTTTCCTTTGTCTTCATGGATCACTTTAAGATGAGAATGCTCCCGGTACCATACCATATAGGCTGAGGTTATCTCATCACCTCGTTTTACAGGTCTCCCTCGTCGATCATGTAATGCATTATGTTGTTCCAATCTTCAACAGATGGGTTGGGCGTGTAAACAACTTGGATCGTGTCCTTACCACAAACACTATTTGGAACGTCCAATTTGAACTTCCCGTGGATGTGAGGCCTAGGTTCTACTTGGACATAACACATTTGACGTAGGAGCCTAGAGGCACTGTAGATGGCATATCCTGTTGGATGCCACAAGGGTCCAAAGTACATGGCCAACTCAGACCTTCGAGGTATAGTACGATCAACTAGCTCTTCCCTGTAGGGATCAAAACATACATCTGGGGACGCCATGGAGTCTAGGTTCCTCCTCAAAGCAATCAACTCCTGCTCCTTGAACCTTGAATGGTTGCCCGAAAAGATGTATTTTTGGCCTTGGGTTGTGCCTCTCTCCCAATCCGGCTCCTGTCTTTCCAACTCCAGGGAGGGAAAATGATCGTAGATCCAAGCCTAATGAATATATCAAACCAAGTATGAGAAAATTGAAATAGAAAAAGAAGAAAGAATAAATAACAATCAAACCATCAATGGAACAAAAGAAGAAAGAATAAATACCTGCAATAAGCTCATGTTCCCGGCTATTTGGCTAGTCTCCTCCCGGGATTCCTTCCTCATCTCTTCCATCAAAAACGCAAAATAAGCAGTGCCCCATGAATAGTCTCTAACTTTGTGGATGGGATCCAAAAGTTGTAGCAGGTTGGCGTCAACCCGGTTTCCACTAGCACTTGGGAAAATTACGCATCCCAAAACGCACAGAAGATATGCAGTTGCTGCAACTCTGACCTGGTCATCGATGAACTCTGGGTTGGCCTTCTCTTTTTCCAAGGTGCCTCTGAACCTTTCCATCAAATGAACCATACTAAATTGTCTGGTTTTGTATTTAGCGCACCGGTCAAACTCTTCGTTAGAGGTCTTTCGGTCCCAGCCAAAGCACTTCTTGGTCAAAGCATAAAGCTGGTCCCAGCTTAACTGCTTCACATAATCAAACTTGACCGCCGTACCGTGGTAGGTCAGACCTAGAATCTGTACCACATCATCGGGAGTGATGGTCATCTCTTCCCACGGCATGTGGAAAGTATCGGTCTCTGAATAATACCGCTCTATGAATGCCGATATCGACACACGGTCGTATTTAAACATGGAGTTTTCGGCAGCCGTAGATAGCCCCGAGCTCAGTATAATTTCCTAGAACCGAGGACACTCATCCTTCAACGGCCAGTCGTTCATCTTGTATGGTGCGGCAGTAGGTTTCAGTAGACGGGCCGCATTAGAATGGTCTTAATATACACAACGAATTAAAAACAATTAGAATAAAAGTTAACACTTATATGAATAAGAAGACAATATGTTAAGAATGGTGTTTAATAATTATTACCTCGGTAGAGTAGCCCAAGAATCCTTGTAGCCAAACAATAGACGTCCTCCGTCTCTTGGGAGCCCGGGTATTTGACCTTGTCGGGGACCCTTAATCTTCAGAGAGTCGGGGACCTTGTGTCCTCCTCTCTTCCTTGGTTGTTTCTTTGTAACAGTTTCTTCTTCTTCTTGGGTAGCATTTGGTCCACCTCCTTCGAAGTGTTGAGCTTGAGGAACACTTGGTCCTCCTTATTCTTTTTGGCTAGCGCTCTTTTGTCGTCTAGCACTAGCGGTAACCTTCTTACCGCCTTCACGACGAGGCCCCGATAGAATTAGATCGTTCATTTGCTTAGTACGCTTTTCCCTTTTTTGATACAAGATAAAAAACAATTATTTCAGTACATAAAACGGTAGACAAAGTAAGTTGAACTCAACATATTATTAACAATCAGTAGTCAAAAAAACAACTTAACTACCAATTGTGTATAATCGGTAGTACAAAAAATAACTTAACTACAATCGGTAGCTCGGGCTCTACATTAACTACCGATTGTGCATAAAAAAAAAAGAAACACAAAATTCTATGGATACACACACAATCAGTATATAAAAAATTTAACTATCGATTATCACTAAATTTGGATCCAGTAGAATAATCGGTAGTTTAGGTGTAAAAATAACTACCGATTGTGATAGATGTTTTTGAGGTTCACTAACTAGCACACTCGGAGGTTTAACACTAAACCAAACTACCGATTATCAGTACTTTTGCATCCAGTAGAATAATCGGTAGTTTATGTCTAAATCTAACTACCGATTGTGATGGGTGTTTTTGAGGTTCACTGAACACTCACAATCGGTAGTTTAAGCCTATACAAAACTACCGATTCTTACAAAAAATTTATACAGAAGAACGATCGGTAGTTTTAACCTAAAGATAACTACCGATTGTGCATGATCTTCATGAGCAGTGAAGAACACTGCCACAATCGATAGTTTAATACAACCACGAAACTACCGATTGTGCTACTGCACCTAAAACCATTGGTATTCTACTCACTAATTCAAGCGATTTAAGCAATATAAACACAAATTATGGTAAACCCCTAACCTTATTAGAGCCATCAACTGCTGGAGAGGCTGATTTTCGTATTCGGACTTCGTGTCTACTTCATCCTCATCGCTTTCATCGCTTTGTTCTTGAACAATTTCTCGATCTCTTACTAATTCGTTAAAATGCGGCCAATCTGTATTAGGAGGTTGACGACTTGTTTGCTTTTGTCGAGGCGTCTTTGGATTGTAGTAAGTACGATTTATTGGTTTACGATTATACGATGAATTGGTTTATGATTAATCGCTTGAAGATGAGAAGAAAATGGTGAAAAATCGATAGTTTGAAGAGTAATCGGTAGTTTTGAAATTGAGAGGAGAAGAAGAGAATCGGAAGTTTGAATGGTGAAATGAAATAGATTTAGGTTTAGGTTTTATAAATGAAAGGTATTTTGGTAATAATTAGATTAATGAAAGGTTTTATGGTAATTTTACATACCCCTAGGTTACCCCTTAGCTTCTTCCATTGGTTAACTTTAAAAAAGTAGTCCCTAAATGGTTTTTGTTAGCCCTCAAATTCGCCAGGTAAAAGAAGAAGTTTAAGTACAAAAGCAATGTAAGTAGTTCAAGCACTTAAAAGAGCAAAAGGAAATGGACTCAAAGGAAATGAAATCATTTCAAAAAATCTTATACGTTAAATCAAAAATGATTTATTAGCTTTGTTAAGTGAACTACTTTGAATCCTTAAGCTAACCGCTATGGGTCTTCAAATTTAAGATTTAAAAGTTGACGACACGTCAGCTTGAATCAACCCTTAATACCTATAGTAATTCTACTTTCAAGGTAGAAGCGTCCAATTATTTGGTGCAACCTAAAAAGAACTGTTAGATTTTAATTTATAAAAAAGTCTGATGATTTAGATTTAATGCGCCTAATGGTTCGACGTAAATAGAGAGTCGTTAGATTTTAATTCATACAATCAAATCTGATGGCCTAGATTTTATGCGTCAAATGATTGGGTTCAAAAAGTAAAATTTATGTTTGGACACAATAAATTTGATTCAAGCTCACGTTCAAACACACCAGCTTGAATCAAGAGATTTGGCAACGCTTTGTGAAATTGAATCCTAAATTTGGTAACCATAGGAATTACTCTAAAAGTAACTTGGTACAAGTGTTACCAAAGAAAAGGAGTTGTCCTTGTAGTTGCTAACACACAAGGAATGTAACCATACGAAAGAGAGAACCTGCATACCTTACAAATGAATTCAACTCTACAAACCTCATATTCCTCATAAAAAACACTTCCCACAAAACCCTATAGCACATGATATATTCTTTTCATATTTTTTTTGCAGTTGTAGTTGCATTCTTTTATTTTCTTCCAAAAAAACATGATACAAAATTTAGATCTCTTTCTCCTTGCTTTTATTCATGGTTCTTTCATCTCTTGTATCCTTCTTTTATGCATGTCCTTTATTTTAATGTGTCTCGTATTTGCAATCTTTCTCACTCTCTTGTCGTTCATATTGGTCGATGCTTATGAGCTATTCTCTTTACTTCTAACATCGTTCGAAACATTCAAAGACAATCTCCAATTGGGATTTGTGTTGATTCTCATCTACTCGATACATTCATGTCTCGATATTGTATCGAGACTCAATCCTTCATTCATACATAAGATTTCAAGGATTAAAGGTTGGGTCAGTTCAGCAGTCAGTCATGTTAATAGGCTCTAGTTGGACTCGTCGTAAATTCCAACTCTATGAGCATAAGCACGACATACATAACTTGAGCATGACCGAGAAACTTCGTTACAAGTTACTAGAAATTCATACATATAACCACGTAAACCAGCAGACGTCCATACAATCAGAAAAGTATATGAATAAAAGAAACAAAATTTACAATTGCATTGCTCAAACATTTTGATCTAGCAGTATCACAACCAACCACGATCTCAAGACTTCTGGTCATGTGTGTAGACTCTACTGACGTTCACCGTACAATTGTTCTTTGCCGCAGCAACTCCCTTTACTCTGGCGAAGTTCACCGCACACAGAAATATTGCAAAGCAAAGTGATGTTCTGTTGATTCGAACCTGAGACCTCTGAGAAATAAAGGCAGTAAAATCCTTGGTAAAGAAATCTATTTGTTTTACCCATATCCATCGGAACCATTTATCATCCCAGTTTCTCTCTTCTCTAGTCTCTATCTCCTCCTCTCTCAGTTTTCACTAGACATGTTTTCTTCGTCTCTGCAATCAAATCTTTCCTTCTTATCTTTAACTACAAAATCAAATACAACCACCACTAAAAGAAACTCTGCAACTTTCTTAACAATAAGATGTGGACCAAGAAACAATCGAGGTCCGTTAGTTAAAGGAAGAAGTTTGAGTACAGAAGCAATGCAAGCAGTTCAAGCACTAAAAAGAGCAAAAGGAGATGAACTCAAAATCTATGAAATCATTTCAAAAAACCTGTCTCGTTTGATTAAAAATGATTTATTAGCTTCATTAAGTGAATTACTTAGACAAGGTCATTGTGAGTTAGCTATGAAAGTATTTGTTGCAGTTAAATCAGATTTATATGTAAAGACTAATGTTTCTCTTTATGCTGATATTGTATCAGCTTTGAGCCAGTATGGTATGTTGCAAGAGATTGATAATGTGATTTCTGAGTTGGAGTTTGAAGTTTTGATGGGTGATGATAGAGGACTTTCTAGGTTGATTAAGGGTTTGATCTCAGCTTGTAGGAAGGAGTCTGTTGTTAGGGTTTATAAGTTGATGAAAGAGGGGGAGTGGGGGTCTGGTGTAAGTGTTGATGAGTATGTTGTTAGGATTCTGAGTAAAGGGCTCAGAAGATTGGGTGAAAATGATGTTGCTGATGAAGTTGATGCGGAGTTTGGGGTTTCTATTGATGGGGTATTGGAGAAATTGAGTGTTTGAAATAATGTAAATGAAATTTAACTCGATGATTTCATAGTTTGGTTCTTCACTTGTGCTCCTTGAATTTACAAAGTAACCCTAAACCAGCAATTGATCAGACATAAATTGCGATTTGTATAAACTTGTTTCGATAACCAGTTGTGGTTCCTGTCAAAACAAAAAACCAGTTGTGGTTCAGCAAAAAAATAAATGGATTCACAGTTTTAGGTCAGATTTTTATTGTGATTCCTTTCACAGGTTTAGGCATGGGCAACCTTTATTAGTTCATCCCATGTGGTGATTTTTTCTCTAGGTTTGCCTTTCTGACTGCCTTCGTGCTTCTCTTTCATATCGATCTTTTCCCAGCCACTAAATGTCACAAACTTGATATTTCTGCTGTCAAGTAACTGAAGAAGACCGTCTCTGCCTGGCTTTGGCGTGGTTGGTGTTGTCAAAACTCCTTGTTCTAGGTCTTCATATATGCTCTCAACCTGATATGATCTCGTTTAAGTTAGCATTTCAATGTTATGAATATACTACTAAAAAGAACTAAATCTTAGGGAATTTCTGTTGACAAGAAAAAATCTTAGGGAATAATCAATCAGTTCAACTTAAAAAGGAAAGATAAGTTTGCTTACTGTTTCTATGGCACAGTAGAGGTTTGTTCCAATGATCCCAGTAGGTCCTCTCTTCAACCAACCAACAACATACAAACCCTTATCAAGAACTGATGAATTGCTCAGAACTCGGCCTCTAAAATTAGGAACGATACCTGATGAAACATTTGATAAGGATGGTGAGAGAAAGCATGAACACAAACTTAGAAGCAATGTTAATTGGGTATTTAGAAGACATAATAGATAGGGAATTACCCAGAGACAAGAGTCTCGCATTAGAGAGAGACAGCAAAGAAGATAAGAAGGTTTAACATCAAATTCAGTAGTGTTTCAAAACTGGCAATGATATGATCAGCCAGCAAACTCCAGTTCAATTCACAAAACCATCAGAACTCAATTTACTTAACCCAGATTGTTCGCCTATTATTTTCAAACATATAAGAATAAATATAAATTCATAAATTTCGAAAATGGCTACCATTGTTTACCTTTACGTTGATCAAATGGCAAACCATCAACAGGCACGGATTTATAACCAATACTTTTCAGCACCAGCCTGCACATTGAAAACAAAGCACACGTAATGAAATCTCCAAGACCTACATAATTACTATTACAACTACATCTAGTTGGTTTTTATATTAACAAATTCTGTATTGGATAACATTAGCATCACAACTTGCAGATACCTACAACCAATACTGTTTAGATAATAATACCCGCATTCTACTTCTTCAAACTGGCCAGTACCCGCAGCAGACTGTTTACCAGATTCACCACTTTCTACAAAAGAAATGAACCCAAATAAATCTAAGTTATGGAGTCATTATAAACCACATGAAGGATGAATTAGTATAGTTGTGACCCTTGTTTCGATATAACAAACCTTTAAGAACTGTTTTCTCAAAATTTACACCACTGACTTGTTCATTTCCAGCATCAGAACTCAAGAACTCATCTGGTCTTCGGAAAAACAGAAAATGGAGTTCTCTCTGCCCTGGAAGGGGATGAGGTTGAGAAACTGCAGCTTTGGAGAGCAACTCGTGAACACGTCTTTGAATACGGCTGTTTTTCAGTTCTTCCTTGAACAGTGACCATACCAAATTATTAGAAACGAAGTAAAAGAGTTACTATGGAATTTTCACGTGTCATTAATTTAAACACAAAATAAAAGTATAACAGCATCTGCTCCTTGACTTGTAAAACGATACATACCTCGTCAGCTGGTGATTTAACAAGATCAGCTTCTTGAATGTTAATATACAGATCTTTAATGCCTGCAACAAGATAGACTCATAAAGACCATAAGCATAACCAGAAGGAAGGCCCAATACAATATGGATCCCTTTCTCAAGATACTAGTATAAAATTGGAATGTGATATGTAATATCGTATACTTCCCCAGTTCTTTTTCTAAAAGGTACACCATAAACATATGCAGTGGTGCTTAAAGGGTAAATAAATCTTTTAATCTTAAGTAACTGTAAGTTAGCATGGAATATAGGATATTCAAATGCTTTCAATTGCATCAAATACCAAATTGTTTTCAGTCTACTATAACGATCCACAATGTATTTGTTTGCGTACAAGGTTACTCATAAATTAGAAGCAATTACCAAGAAGTTCGCGCAATTCTTTTGCAGTACAAGCTGCTTGTGCTGGTCCACGTCTCCCAACTAAATATATTTTTCTGTAAACCAATTAACAGGCATATCTTTTTAACAAGTCACAAGGATTATGTTAAATATGTATGATTGCATTAAATAAGAAAGCAAACAAGCCGCACCTTATAGAGCTTTCCTGCAGAGAGACTAGTGCATGGTTCGCAATATCAGTGGTTGCTAATTCGGCTGTTGGCCGTAGAAGAATACGGGCAACATCAAGAGCAACATTACCCTGAAAATCAATAGACCCATATGTGAATCAGTATATATATTTGGTATATATTTATAAGCCATGTAACAGACGAACTTTTCGTAAACGTCAAAAGTCTGTCAAACTCTCTAACTAATTGCCATAAAAATTCTTACTTTGAGTATCTTTTTCTATGGATTTATACTATCTTATAAATTCTGATACCTTTACCACATTTTGTATTTGGTGCCTCTGTTCAAACAGTCACTTGGCTAGTTGTATAGTGATGTTAATTCAACGTGCATCCTTTAGAAGCAGGGCAAAGAAATACATAAATATTTATATCATGCAGTTAGTTTACAACAACTGTTACTACAATACAAGCTTTACATTTGCAGATTAGCATCTTCAGTAAGTAAAATTGAATATACCTGACCAAGAACTACTGCTGTCTCAGCACTCTTCAAGTTAGGCCTAAACTGGCTAAAGTCTGGATGCCCATTATACCACCATACGAATTCTCTAGCTGAGTGTATCCCAGCCAAACCCTAAATACATGTGGTAAGAAGAAAACTGCCCAGTCAATAGCATTTTGTAGTTCTTAGAGAAGAGTTATACAAAAACCGAACTATCCTCAGACGATACTACAATTTACAAGCACTACTCTTTATAGTGTATGAGACATACTTCTCCAGGGACACCCAGACCTCTATCACTTTCGGCACCATATGCAAGTACCACCTGTACAATTTACCTCAAGATGGTTAGAAAGAGGACTACTGTTGAAAAAGGAAATCCAAGAATGAAAGATGATAAAGTTAATCGACGGCATTGTTCGCCTATACCTAGTATCTTACCACATTATACATCTCGCGAAGTTCAGAGAGAGAAACCGAAGTCCCAACATTGACATTTCCAAAAAAAGAGCACCTCTCATTCAATCCAACCCGTGAAAACTGATTGATCACAATCTGTTGCAAATTTCTGGTAAAAATAAGCTCAATTAAGAAAATTACGTTGCCACAAATACGCTCCTCTGTATTTAAAACTACATATTGTTGGTATCATTAAAAAAAATCTAATGCTTCAAGAAATAAAGGGTCATCTATCAAACATATTCGAGTTAAAGATGGTCAAATATATCGAATTTCTTTCATGATTTTCAAATACAAAAACTACACATATAACATACATACTAATCGATCTTAGAAATCATTTCATATGCAAATTTAACTAGCATTCAAGAATCTGCAAAATTGACTACCCTAAACCAAAAAGAATAAAGCCCAATATGGAGAAATTTTAGGGTTTTATTAACCTTTGTTTCTTGATGATCAGGTGCTACTCCAGAGCGAACTAATCCAAAAGGCGTCGGTAATCGATCAATAATATCAACTTCGGCTTTTTGAGGTGCTTTCAATAACTAAAAACACCAAAACCAAAACCAGATCAGAACCCTTACTAAATTATCCAACTCCTTCATTAACAATAATCAAAACAAATGCCCAAAAAACTTGAACCACAAACTCATATTTCACAAACACCCATCTACAAATATATATCAATTAGACAAAGAGAGAGAATGAAATGAAATCTTACCCTCTCAGCAGTATAGAAACCAGCAGGGCCACTACCAACTATACAAACCCGTAAAGGATGAGAACAGAGAAATGAAAATTTTCTCAAAAACAATGTCCTTCCACGAAAAATCGCCATTTTCTTTGCCCCTGCTAGGCATGCAGGAAAAAATTGCAGCATGAAAATTTTCTGCAATTGCTTGGTTTACCTGTGAGTAGTGATAAATTTGCACATTCAGAATAGAGAAGAAACTTTAAATTATCGAATGTTTCAATAGATCCTTACAATACTGATTCTAAATTGGTTCAACAGTAATAAGCTGTAAAACAGTCTTGAAGTAAAAATGCTTCTTAAATCAGTTCTAAAACAGTTTAATCAAGTATATCAAAAGTCTTCATTATCGTCTCCGTCAGAAACACCAGCATCTTCACTATTATTTTCAGGTTCTATGTATTTCTCGAGACCTCTTTATAATTCTTTCGGGAAATGGCATCTCCCATGCATTATCCATGGTGGTGGCCCATCTAGGTTGTTTACCCTAGATGAAATTCTCATGGGGATACAATTTTTTACTATTACCTACTAAAAATGGATGGAGATATCCATTTTGGTTTCTGGCGCAGATATGAATCCATTTAGTAGTATGAACTGCTATCATATAACTCTAAAACAGATAAAAACACCCACCCCTTAGCACAAGTAAAGCTTACCTAATCTTACCTTCAAGAATTCCAATTGTTGTATATAAACACTAAGAGCCTGTTTCGTCTAAATTTCAAAAATTGTTTTCCAATTCTGTTTCTATCATTCTCAAAAACAGGCTTTTTCTTTTCGTTTCGTTTTCTTTTAGATTCAAAAATATGTTTGGCGGTAACTTCGTGTAAATACAAATTGGCTGATGCCGAAAGAACAGAAAAGAAAATGATCAACGATCAGTGAGGAAAAGTAAAGGCTAAATGCAGAAACAAGTTTACAAATGCAGACACAACTAAAATTTGCAATAAACTTTATCCATAACATTGCATATGGTGACAAGGTTAGGCAAGTTATGAATCACAATGGTAAACGATATCGCCTCAAAGGTAATTTTTTTTATTTTTTTGTAAGCTTAATGAAAAACCTCTTTGACACACTAACCTATCTATCCAGCAGTAAAATCAAACTTAGTTCACCTGGCAATAGAAACTGTCATAGCATGCTCTGCGAACTCTCTAAAAAAGTTTGCCTTTTTCTATCGATGTTTCAACGAATAACTATAACTATATAACAGGGAGTCTACCTAGAATTTCACATACTACTATACCTTCATCTTGAAGAACAATAACATTACCAGTACTGGTAGAGTACTAGTAACTGTAGATGCGGAAATACCAACATCACTATAATCACAAATGGTACCTGTATTACATTTGCTTGGTTTACCTGTGATTTGTGAAAAACTTGCACATTCAGAATAGAGAAGAAACTTTAAATTATATCATGTTTCATCAGATCCTCACAACACTATTTAAATCGGTTCAACAGTAACAAGCTATAAAACAGTATTAAAGTAAATATGCTTCTTAAATCAGTTCTAAAACAGGTTTAATCAAGTATATCAAACGTCTTCATTATCGTCTCCGTCAGACCCATCAGCAACTTCACTATTATTTTCAGGTTCTATGGGTTTCTTGAGACCTCTTCATAAGTATTTCGAGAAATGGCATCTCCCATGCATTTCCATAATTTTTACCTGCTATAGCTTAATCTTTTAGCGGTCAAGAAGAACATTATCCATGGTGGTGGTCCATCTAAATTGTTTACCCTAGATAAAATTCTCATAGGGATACAACTTTTACTATTACCTACCAAATGGAGATATCCATTTTGGTTTCTGATGCAGATATGAATCCATTTATTAGTACGAGATGCTATAATATAACGCAAAACATATAAAGGACACTAACCCCTTAGCACAAGTAAAGCTAACCTTCAAGAATTCAAAAGGTGGAATATAAACATTAAGAGCCTGTTTGGTTTAGATTTCAAGAATTGTTTTCCAATTTTCTCTAACATTCTTGAAAGCAGGCTTTTTCTTTTGCTTTCATTTTCTTTTAGATTCAAAAATATGTTTGGCATCAACGTCGTGTAAATACGAATTGACAGATGCCAAAAGGAAAGAAAAGAAAATGACTAACAATCAGTTAGGACTTAGGAGAAGTAAAGGCTAATTGCAGAAACAACTAAAATTTGCCATAAACTTTATCCATAACACTGCATATGATGATAAGGTTAGGCAAGTAATGAATCACAATGGTAAACGATATAGCGTCGAAGGTAATTTTTTTTTTCTTTGTAAGCTTAATAAAAAACCTCTTTCACACACTAACCTATCAGCAGTGAAATCAAACTTAGTTTACGAACCTGTTACACGATGCTCTGTGGACTCTAAAAGAATTTTCCTTTTTCTATAGATGTTTCAACGAATAACAATAACTATAACTAAACAACAAGGAGTCTACCTAGTATCGCACATACTACTATATGTTCCTCTCGAATGACGATAGCATTACCACTACTACTGGTAACTGTATAACCCAAAACACTATCATCACTATTGATAACACAATTGCTACCCGTAATACATTTGCTTAGACCGAATTAAAACCTAGAAATCCCTCAAGAGCGCAGTTTCGTTTTTTCTCAAATTTTCAATAAGTTTCTAAGAGAGATTTAACAAACAGAATAAGGGCATCCAAATATCCAACCTAAATTCCTAATCAATAACTTGATAATCAATAATCGTTCTCTAACCGAATCAAAGAGGACGAATTTATAATGTGGTAGGGAAAGTTCTGTACCTCTAATGAAGGAAGTCCATGTAAAAGCAGAAACCCATTTTCAGGGATTGCAAATATGAAAGAGACATTCATAAAAGGGAAATTGAGAGAGGGAAGATGTTGGGAGAGAACATACCTTGTTGAGGAGAAAAAGCACTTCACTTCAAATGCTTCACAGGGACTGTAACTTGGGGACTTATGAATACCTCTCAAAGACGGCTTCTTGTTGGCTCACAGGTTTTAGTTTAAAAACCATGGTTGATAAAAGGGGATATCAGTATTAACGAGGATACCATTCCATATTATTCCCTTTGTTCCTATTATAAAGGTGGAGTTTAAAAATTTTGCAAGTCTTATTAGATAGTTGGAGTTTTAATTCCAAGACTTTTTTTTCACATATGCCCTTCATATTATATTTGGAAATCATCACAATTAACTTAGTGTTTCTGGTGTTGAGAATAGAATAATGGGTAAAACAGAAAAGAACATGGATATTTATGAAATTAAAAAAAAATCTTATTCCAAGAGATTAGACTAACTCTGCTTTATATTAGCGGCGGAGGAAGTGAAACAAAAAAAATCATGATCACTGGATCACTGGATTGATATTATCCCCATTAATATTGATACCTTTTTTATTAATTATGTTAAAAAACAAAAAATTATTAGGTTAAAATGAAAAAAATGATAATATCACTTTTTCTCCAAAACGCTAAAACGAAAAACGGTAAAATATCAAAGGGTTTGTACAAAGTGTGATGTAAAAAAAATCACCAATCGGCATAAAATGTGTCGTCCGTGTAATTATTTATTTATTTTACGTGAAAATTTCATATGGATGATTTAGGTTTCATCTGAGTATTAGAAAAACTTATAAAGAAGACAATTTATCGTATAAATCCTGTATAACATATTGTGTCGTATAGTCTTCATTTCCAACCATTACTTTGAATGAAGTAGGACTCGCATTAGATTGAGTAAAATGGAGTAGTTGTATGTTTTTTTAAGAGCTTCATGCAACAAGTGGTGTTGCTTTATTACGTAACAAAAGAAGATTTATCTCATTTAATTCGGAGTGTTACATTTCATGAAGATGATATACTTTTTATCATAATGTACGAATGATCCTTATAACTCAAGTGCTTTAGAGTATTTCAATCTTATGAAAATAATATCTTTTTTCATTCCATAAGAGAAAACAACGGATATAATTCTTCGGAAAAAAAATCTTTACTTTGGCTAACGAAATATCGGTTAAACTATCATGTAACCAATAGCTAATCCAGGATTAAATCATACAAAATCTAGAATTGAACAGTACAAAATTTGATTGAATAAAGATAACAAAATAAGAAAAAATGGATAAGTATATTGACTGGGAAAAGTTCTTATTGCCATTAAAGTTGACACTCAGGCATGACCTTCTCCGAGGATATAATGAGTTTGTTTTCCTTTAAACTCCTTATATATCTTGTAGTTGACTACTAACATATGATACTCGCTTTTCAGTGTTTGTACCATTCTCAGTAAATGCTTATACCAAGATTTTCAACTCCAATTGATATGAGTCAGAATTACATTTTTTTCCCATGCTCGGTAAATACATTTACTTTGTATTTATTACTACCAGAGTTAGAATCACATCTTTTCCCATGTACTAAAAAAACAATCACATCATTTACCATGATTGGTGTGTTTTATTTCACATGTTTTAGTATACTAACGTGGTATGAGTCAACACGCCCAATCTTTTTTTCATCGCGAATCTTTGCACTGTTAACCTTTCCATAGTTAGTTTATGTTGAGAAATTTCTTTATCCCAACATGTGTGATATTATTTTTAAAGAGAACCGAATTATTCTTTTCAACCTAACTTTAAGTTGAATAGGTTACTAAAGATCGTGAGTCTCTTCTTATCATACTCTAAAATATATTGGTTCATTAATATTATCAATGAAGTAGAAAAGTAAAATAAAAATGGAAAGTTTTTTTTGACTCATGCCAACTTTGGTGTGTTTCTATCCACACAAGTTGAGGTGTGATCTTAATTGCATCATACCATTGTTGAAGTTATTGAATCTATTATAGTATAACAAGTGGATTACATCCCACTTAACATTCAAGTTTTCGGGGGAAAATATCTTGAATGTTTCAAATACTTTTTTCAGAGCATTTCATTGTCTGAAGTCAATATGTCTCCTTAAAAACGTAGAAGTTATAACTTTATCTTTTGAACATTGCATTATCATTGGTAGAAGTTTTTTATGATGGAAGTATAGTCATTATAGACACAGATGACTTCCACATCAGAGACACTTTAATAGTGCTCAAATAATTCTGAGTCCAAAAGTTCAAACTCGAGTCGAGTTGGTTTAGACAAAGCTCGGTCAACTATTTGGTCAAGGTCTGGTCTATTGGGTTAACTAGATCATGGTCAACAAAAGTGCACATATATGGTCCATTATACATGAAGTACTCAGGCCAATTGATAATAAACTTGAAATTACCACACAGGCCCGAAACACAAAGTTAACCCTAGAGTTACAATTTTTTTTATTATTCAAATCTTCTGACAGATAGACAATCTTATCCTTGTCCAATTATGATAAATTTTTTACAGGAGATTCATCAAAATATTAATCCAAACATACTAAAATTTCATAGTATTCTAACAACTATATAAGAAAATATGGATACGCCGTATGACTGTTTCAGATCACGTTTTTTGTATACACAACTGGAAATATCGTATACATTAGAGTACTTCCCATGATTAGATGGTTATGAGAGTTTTACAGGAGATACATATAATAAATATATAACATATACCAAAAATTCGGAACAGTCCAACTGTTGGAATTCATAATATTAAGGTTTTACGGCACTGTTTAGAACTAGAGAATTTTTTAAACGAAAATTGTTATACTTCATAGAGATTTTGAGGATGCTCCGTTTTCGATGAAATTTTAGTCATGAGTTTAGGACTTAATATGGTATAACATACTCAAATTTCGTGGAAATCTAATAGTAAAATCTCTATGTTTGATAATGATACATCCGTGGAACCTTAATATATACTATGAACACGAAATATTTTTAACGAGAAATACCTTGTAATGCATATATAATGTAAATAAAACATGATCAGGATCACTCTAACGTCTTTAAGAATTAATTCATCACAAGTCTCGAATTAAGAAAAAAAATATACACCAGTTGGTAGAGTCATATTGAGAACGTATTGTAGTATTTACTAGAATATGAAAGAACATAATATGCAAGATAAGGAGAGTCCTTATTTATTAGATAGGAGTTACATGTTACATAGGTTTAAACATCTATATATATGCTATGAGGTAAACTCTGGTTACATGTATATGGGCTGCACACACATGTGCCCAAGGTCCTACAACAAAATGGTAAAATATGTGTTTGGTATGAATTAAAAAAAAAAGGGGGGATTATGTAAAAATACCATATGCAAGAGGGAAAATAAATATTTATTTTGTTGCACTTTTATTATTTCAGTCATAGTAGCGTTTGCTCGAATAGCTCTAGCATTTTGAATTTCTAATCTAATTGAAAAGTGTAATATGTTTGTACTTACCAGATCTACTGGAATAAAGGTGGTCAAGTGTAGGGGCACACAGGAAACCGAAAAACCGAGTAAACCGAACCGAACCGAACCGATTCGGTTTAAACCGATTAATATATGTCGTTAGATCTGATTAAATATAGGTCGTAGGATGTGAGAGAAAAACTTACCTAACTCCTAATCTTTCTTCCTGGCTTACCAACTTCTAACTTATTCGATTAGTCTGTAGCATGTAGTTGTAGGCAGATGCAAGTTCATCATCATCTTCTTCAGTTCTTCTTGTTCGATCATCATCATCATCTTCTTCTTCTTATCTGTAGCCTTCAAGCTTAACAAGTTCTAAGTTCTTCTGCCAAACAATCACCAGATTCACCACCACACAAATGGAACCCTAGAAGGTACGGCGTATCATATTATATCCCTAATTTTCTTTGGTTATGATTTTATGTGTTAGAATGTTATAAATGTGAAAATTAGGATTTTATAAAAATAAAAATAATTGGGGATTTTTGAAAATTAGGGCTAGTTAGTTTAATTTAGTTACTAATATAAACTGGGTAAGGTTATTTTTGATTATTTTTATATAATTAGGGCTAGCCATGAACTAGAGTCATGGGAGTGGTTAGTGCCTGATGCAGTCATTAAGGATGAACTTAGCAAGACCTATCCTTAGGATAGCAAAAGAATCAGGGAGTAGTTGATCTAAGTGTCCAAAATAAGATTATAGCAGCATTCCCTTTATCTTCATTTCTAGGTTCCATCAGATTAACACCCTAATAAGAAAGAATGGATGATGCTCTGATTAGTGGGTTTACTGTTTTTAATTTCTTGGTCAACCCTTGCTTTTATTAGAGTATTGACACTTGACACTTCTGAACTCATCAATAAACACACAGCACACACTTACTGGCACAACACTCAGCCTTTGACAAAGTAGCAAAGCTAAGAGTGGGTAGAAGCTCAACTACTTACCATTTCATAGATGTACCAGTTTACCTGTTTTTCTTGTTTTATCTTTTTCGTTACTATGGCATGACTAAACATTTTGTGAAGCCAACAGAATCTCACTTATAGTTTTTTTTTTTTTTTTTGAGTTTTTATAATGATATGGTGTGAAAACTAGTAGACCAGTGTAAAGTAGTCTACAGTGTTTGGTGAGTGATATTTGTACTACTCATGTTCCTCTAGTAATTACATGATAACAGAAATAAACACAATCAAACAAAACAAAGATCGAGTCTCCGGAAGGTAAACTGTTGAGTGAAGTCATTTTATATGCCATACCCATACTTATTTCTTTATTGACACAATATTAAAATTGTTGACTTCAACTAAGGTAGTTGTTGCTTGCTTAGCTTTAACATGGAATTTAGGCCATTAGTCTTCTATCATATTCATTTTTTGGTTCACTTGTGAAGGTTTCTTAGTTCATCTTCCTAAAATCTGCAATAAGGGAGAAAAGCTAATGTGTAGCCATTTTTTAATGTATGTTAATTTTGCAGGAATAGTTGGTTACAACTTACAAGTGAAAGAAGATATTCTATTTTTATGGTCTGGTGAATCCTACAAAGTATATGTGAGCTGGGGTCGGTTGCTAGACACTGGAGATTACGGTGAACTGGTTCTTTGCCACTGAAATTGAGGCAAGTCTGAGGTCATATCATTTTATTTGTTTGTGTTTAATGTAGGTTTTTCTGAGTCAAAAGTATACTAGGTTCATGAATCTTTTCTTGCAATTTGCCTGGGATTCTTTGTCTGATGTTACTTGTGTCCATTCCATTCCTATCAAACTGTAGGTGAAATTATTGTTGCGACAAACTGTGCTGAAACTTCTGAACAGTAGGTGGTGTAGTGTAAAAAAGTTACCTTCTTGCTTGGAATAGGTTCATCTGGAGGGGGCTACTCCCTCTTTGGCTGTGTACAATATTAAATTAAATAAGTGGTATCAGGATAAGTTGCTTCTGCAATAGGGTTGTTATTCCTTTCATAAATTATTGCTTCTACAATGATATTATCTGCTGTGTCAAATGATTGATCAAAAATATGTATAAATTCATAGTATGAATCTTGAAAAAGGGAAAATGATTTCAGTACTCATTAAGTTTGAATGAGATTATGGTTTCTTATGTCTCTTCTTTGTCTTTATGATTATGCATACACATTGTTGTCTCTCAGTGATTATAGAAATGGGTTTACTGTTTTTGGATTGTCCATGTAAAGATAGTCTGCTGAAGTGTATGGGTTTATATTTTGCATATTGTTTTTGTCTACTCCTTGTATCTAGAAGACTAGAACTGATGTATTCTGTCCGTGTAATAATATCAAAAAGACAAGTATGTCAAACACGCAGGCTGAATCTTCAATTCCAACTACTGAACTCGTTCTGGATCTTGGTTACCCTCGCAAGCCTATCATGTAATAGTCATTGACAATTGTGTATTGCTATCTATCATCTACTAAAACTTAAAACTCAGAAATAGTAGGCCAGTGTTTTAGAACCAGTATATATTTTACTTGTATCTTTTTATGGATGTTATTCTCTAAACCAAGTCCCTCTCATTTTTTAAAGGTGGTCAGAACTTCTTCATACAATCAAAAAAGTGTTGCCTGTAAAAACGTGGAATAGCTTATCTCCTGATTTATATCCCATATTTTGGGGACTCACACTTTATGATCTATGTATTCCTAAGAGTCGTTATGATTCTGAAATCGCCAAGCAACATGCTGCTCTTAAAGCATTAGAAGAACTAGAACTAGAACTGTATGGGTTTATATTTTGCACATTATTTCTAGTAGTTTTAGCATTTAGTATGGCGACATGTAATGGGTCTGCAAGACACTAAATCTGGTGTCATTTTCGATCAGTCTAATTTCTGAAAAATTTATTAAATCTGAAAATTTTCGGTTTACCAAAACCGGCCGGTTTAAAACCGAAACCGAACCAAAATGCTTAATGATAACACTCGGTTTTCAAAATCGAAAAACCGAGACTATTAGTTTCGATTATGGCTGGATCAAAAACCGAACCGAACCTTACCATATGTACCCCTAGTCAGGTATGAGGTAGCCTCAAGGAGGGCAACTATATTAATGACAGCTCCTACAACATATACTTACAGTATATCTGCCATTTATTATCAAAACAAAATGTAAAAGTAGGTTCCCGTCATGTAAATCGTCAAGGCCCACTGGCACCATTGGAAGAATTCCTATAAACTTGAACACATGTAGGATACACCGGTGCCCAAATCTTTGCTTTAGTCAAAATTTCGTTCACTAGGTCAATTTTTCATTAGTTGAAAATAAAAATGTGACACAATTACATAACTATCCCTTGAAACCCTAATATATAAAAAAGATACACAGAAACCATCTTTTATCTTCCGTATATTTTTTCTTTTTTCCCGCCTACTTCCTCCTTGGATGTTTACATTTATATTCTTTTTTTTATGTTAACTTTATTTCAAAACTAATAAATTTCTTATTCATGATTTCAGTTAGGGATTGACGTATGAACTTTTAAGGCATCATTACGGTTTAAACTGAAACCATTTTGAGCCCTTAAATTATCATTAAATGAATCCCTACTGAAAGAAGCTATGGTTATCGCTATAAGCTCCATCGTTTGAGATTTCCAGCTCTCACCTGTAGAGGTGTGCTTAGGTTGTTATGAAAGTTTTAATTGGGAAAGATGAAGTAAAACTTGTCTTATAACAAAGTTTGATTAATTTTGTTTTATTAGGGTTTCGATTGGGTTCACTTATGTCTGTTTTTTTTTTGCTTAGTTTTTTATATTAGCGTTATCTAAGAGCATCCACAGTCGCGCGAGTGTAATATGGATCAAATCCAAATTTGCTATTTGATCCGTCCAAAACCAATCACAGTGAGGACTATATTTGGTTATAGTCGAGTTTTTCTAGGGTTTGGGACCAAATTTGGTCTAAAATTCGGAACAAATCCAAATTAGTTGAGCGTCAAGCGTATGCATAGGTGAACGTTTGATAATAGGCGCAAATGAAAATGAACGTCTAAAAACTAGGCACACATTTAAAGTACCGCCTGTGTACTAGAGAAAACCAGACACACATTTGAAGTATCGTCTGTGTATTAGAGAAAACCAGACGTATATTTAGAGTATCGCCTGTTATTTCATATACTCTTTCACCGTTGCGTTTTTCATGGAGTATAACAAAAAAATTTGATATTTAATCTTCGGTTTTAATATTTACTCTATTCATAACTATGGATGCTCTAAGGGCGTCCACAGTGGGACGAGTATCCCAAAAGACCGAAGACCAAAAATTTTAGTCTTTGGTCCGGCCCAAGAACAACGGTAAATGGTCGGGCGGTGCTCTAAAATAACGCATGGTGTTGGGCGGTGTCCTAGCGTATCGCTTGTTGAGACGGGCGTGATCCTAGCATAATGTTTGCGCCAGACGGACTCCTAGCTTACCGCTCGATGTGGGGCGGAATCAGAAGATAACGCCTGGTAGTGGACGGTCTCCTAGGACCACGCCCAAGAGACGGGTGAAGCCCTAGAGAAACGCCTGATGGGGCGGTGTGCCAGCATCACGCCTGATCGATTGTGTACATGTGCGAGGGAAGTGTGTGCGGAAAAACACGGACGGTGCCATAGCATCCCGCCTAGAAATCCAAGCGGACTCCTAGCATCCCGCCTAGAAGCGGACTCCTAGCATCCCGCTTGATTAAAGTTTAGATTAACTTCTTTGTTTAACTTCATTAACTTTATATTAAAGTTTAATTAGTCTGTTCATTAGTTTTATTAGTTTGATTAAAGTTCAATTAGTTTGAAATGTTTAATTAGTAACTCATGGCATGTAGAATTACAAAGTTTACGCTTAATCTAATTACAAATTCAAGCGTAGCCTTAGCATGCCGCTCTGGTAACTTCACTAATACTAACTGAGCGGTGTCCTATCAAAACGTTTAGGTATAGGCGGTATCCTAGGATTACGCTCCAACTGGGCGGTATTCTAGCGTTACGTTTGTTAGTGGGCATGATCCCAGACGCTCGCTCAACCAGGCGTAATCCTAGGTTAACGCGTGATCAGGCGGAGTCCTAGGTTACTGCCCGTGTTTCTAAGCGGAGTCTTAGAATGACGCTTGATGTCATGCGGTTCACTACACACCCGCTTACCATCAGGTGGAAGACTACGAAACCGCCCGACTAAACCAAGTTTAGTCCGGATTAAATACCAAATTCCCTCTGCTACAGTGCAAAATACAGACTAAACCCCAGATTTACTCGCGCAGCTGTGCTTTGAATTTTCAGACTAAAAAATTAATTTGATCTTTAGTCCGTGTTATAGTCGTCCCACTGTGGACGCTCTAAAGGACGATTTACCAAAGAGATGTGTTGATATCTGTATTGATCATAGCGTGTCACCTGGATGATAACGATTGTTAGTCATCTTATAAAAATGACATTATATTAAATTGGATTATAAAATACGAGTACTTTAACAAAATCCTTTAACAAAATCCTTTTTTTCTAATTCGTTTCTATTGAACTTTTCAAAGATACTAAAATATCGTTCGTTGATTATTTTATTCTTCAAAACAAATCCCTTGATCAGTGGAACCCTTTTTTCTCTGAAATTCCACAGTATGATCTTTTTTTTTATTTCCATGTTGCTAAACCTTCTTAGAAGCTCCAGATTTCTAATTAAATAAATAAAGCTGATGTGTGACGACCGTATTTTGGGTTAATCACAACCAAAAAACTTAAGTTGTTTAAAAATGACAATACTCCGAGTGTGATTGATACAGAAACATTGTAATACAGAGAATCATAACTCAAATATAAATGAAAACAACTTAATATATAACGTGGTTCAGCTAATAAGCCTACATCCACAGAAAAATATAGTATATTATTTATCAACACTTATTTGTACATATGATAATATAATGAATTAAAGAAATTCAGTTCAATAGAGTTCTTAACCTAGTCTTAGCTTTTCCCACTTCTTGAATTTTCCAGAGTTTTCTCTCTCTCTCTTTTTTTTTTGTCGTCCCCTTCTTTCTATTTTGGGGTTGGTATTCATAGTAAAATATGATGGGTCCCTCTTCCTCACTCCTTCCTATCTTTACTTGACCTGTTTGATCTTATCTTTGACTTTGGGCGCGGCTCATCTTACTCCATTCGTAATGCTTCTTACTAGTTCCACTTGCTGATGCGCAGCTCCCCTTTGGATTGAGCATTTGTTGGTCCTTTGTCTTTATTATATGGAGGTTGGCATGTGTGACATGTGGAATTTGACGTGGAGCATATCTATTCTTGTATGATTGAAATTTATAGTGCGCACGTGATAGGGCGCGGATGATTGTGGAGCGCTAGAGATAGCAGAGTGCGGATGATTGTGGAGCGCTAGAGATAGCAGAGCGCGGATGATTATGAAGCGCAAGAGATAGCAGAGCGCGGATGATTGTGGAGCACAAGAGATAGCAGAGCGCGGATGATTGTGGAGTGCAAGAGATAGCAGAGCGCGGATGATTGTCTTGGCTATTAATGATGCTTTTTCTTGTAACTTGTGTTCTTTCCACGTGTCTTATATGCATTAATCTAGTCTGACTTTTCTGCTTCCGGTGTCAGTTGATGTGTGACATATGTTTTATAGCTGTCTTCCTTTATCATTTATTTTGCACTTGTACTTCTCGGTGCTTTATAATGTGATACTTCCTTCTTATGATGTAAACACATGAAACTGATGAATTTATATCCTTACATGATGTTCGAATAATTGTGAATGAGTTTCTTCCTCGTACTCATGTTTTTCAGTCGATTTGCTCGTTCGATCTTCAATCCCATACCATCAATTACTCTTAAAATTATGTGATTCAACTCGAGATACTCAATTGGTCTCAAAATCCTTTATTTTATACTCTGAATGTGAGACCTGGGGTTTAACACCTATTAACTAAATTATGCATTTAGAAGTGCTAAAAATTCAATTCTAATGTGGCTTCCTAAGTAAGCTGCTATATAACACTACATGATCGAATGCGGCGGGAGGCCGACAAAAAACTTAACAGTCGATATTTGTTGGGCTTGATTTCAACCGGACGATGATAAATTAAAATGTGTTGTTTAAAGAGAAAAGTGTGGCAACTGGTAGACGAATGTGGTAGAAGGATTGGATATGTATGTGTCGATTCCGGTTAGCTCATTTCAGGTTAGGGAAAATCTTTAGAAAAAAAAAAAAATCATCAATTTTTCCGGGCGAATAATAATCACCTCTCTTTTTTTCCACTCAACACTCAACAAGGAAGGTTAAAAATTTGAGACTTTATTCACCCACAAGTATAACTTGTATTATCCGTATGTGCTACACGTAGAGTAGCCCACTAATCCTAAGGCCTAACTTAAATGTTTCTTTTAATTTTTGCATTTATACGCAACTTCTCATTTTCTCGATTGTTCTTCCACCATCAATGTTAGCCAATCTCTTAATCTCAACTTTGATTTGATGACTTGATTTGTGAAGCAAGGGTTGTTGAATCTCTTCCTTGTTTTCATGTTATGTTTGATCTATCTCAATCAAACAATTAGTTAGTTTTTCTTAAATATTCTTTTTTTCTTCCTATTTTTTAGATTCTTGTTTTTTAATTTCTGTGTTTGTGTATATATGAAACTCACTAAAGTCTGAATGGTTGTATACTGTTTGATTGATTTCAGGGGAGGAAAAAAAAATGAAGAAATGGTGATCTTGAGAAAACTGCTATAAAAGTTAAGGGGGGAAACACCCAGATCTGGAAGACACCCGGATCCGATTGTCCTTCTACACCTGCGATCAAACCGAGATTGACCCGAAATCTCTATAAATACAATGTAGAATATGTTCTCTACACCCGTTGCTATGTTTTTTTCAATAAAATTTGATTTTTGAAGTGTCTAATTTGTTAGATTAAAAAAAATAAAAGGTTCAATCACTGAACTGGGACTATAATATCGTCTTTGCATTAAATTGAAGTTGCTTTATATCTTTTATTGATTCCTTGAATTAGATTTCAGAATTGAGATATTTGTTTTTGAAGGGAAAAGATATTAATCGATTCTGATCAACTTAGTGGATTTTTTGATGCACTTTAAAGATGTAATTTTTTTCATTATCTCAAATTGTAACTTAATTTTATGAAATTGGGAAAACAGAAAAGCTGATTTCAATCTTTTTGTACATTTCTTGTGTCTGACAAGAACTACAATCTGATCACACATAAGGGCAACTGTAACTGTGAGACTACCCTATCGACTAAAAACCAAATTTTGTTTGGTCTTTGGCTTAAAAACCACAGCGGTAGGGAGAAAATTTTACTCCCACGCTCTTTTTGGTAGCCGTATGATATAGGGCGTTCTCTTAGTGGGCCGAATATAACACGGACGGTTAGTTATCCTAACGTATGTTGTATTGTCGTTCACTTAGAAGAGAGCGGAACTATACGCTCATCCGAATGAGCGCCAAATATAATGCGCTCAGTTAACAATACGTATGATTGAGCGTCTAGTTGGGTGGCCGTATTACGAGAGACGGCTTCATAGAAGGTCGTAATAATTGTTGCGTCTAGTTGGGTGGCCGTATCACGAGATATGCTGTCGATGAAAGACGCTTATCTATGAAACGGCCACCCAGTTGACCATTTTAATGTTTTGGCAGTTGCTCTACGTGAGCGTATACAACTTGGTAGTGCACCTAAGTGACCGTATGGAATCACGGCCAGTTAGGAGACCGATTCTCCATGGAGCGGCTCACTAAGGAACCGTGCGAGACAGGGGCGGCTTGGTAATTGACCGTATGGTAGGGTTTCACTATTTATAGTTATGTTTGGGACGGTTATGCACATTTTCTTCTCTACTAAATTTACAGAAAAACGACAGCAATCAAAGAAGAAGACGGTTAATCCCTTCCCCCACTCAATCAAAGGTAAAAGCTGTCCTTCGTTTCTTCCACACTGTCCTCCATCTTCTGTTTTATTCTTGTCATTGCATTGATTCTTGAGAATGAAAAATGATGAAATTGATGAAACTGTGATTGCCGCCGTTCGAAACCCATTTATGAAGTTGATGAAACTGTTATCTTATTTCGAAATGTTAAGATAATCTATGTTCCAATGCCCTGAGATTTCTTGGAGGTAATAACTCTGTCAATCTCTCTCAAATTGTCATATATTGTTCAATTTCAGTCACATAGCCATCTTTCTGGCCTCTTTTGTACTGCACATTGCATGCATGTAAGGATATGCGAATTCTATCTAGATAGGGATTATTTCTTTGTTTAAGCTCTATCCCAGGGATTGAAGGTACATGCAGATGAAATTGGGAAGGTGAAGTCCATACTACAACCCTTTTTATTTGAAGAAATCGAGTTTGGGTTTTAAGTTTTCATGAGGTTTTGTTGAGAGAATGGTTTGGAACTTATTGATTAGCTTAGAAATGTGGGGTTCAATGAATCCGGATGTTTTGAGTAAAGTTAAGAAAATAGAACTTATTGTTAGAGTTGTCAGTGGTTTTGCATTTTATTTTTCAGTTATATTTGGTACCAGAAAATAGAATTTGGAAAATCAATCCTCCAAATGTTCGAAATCCATTTAGTGGATTTAGGACCAGTACTTTTTAGTTTTGGTTCATCTATTGCATTCGTTATAATCTTTTGTTATGTTAAGGAAAAACATGGAGTAATATTATTTTTCCCTTGTGTTGACAATTTTTTGAAATAGATGTTGAGGAAAGCTGCCTCTCGATTTGTTGGTGGGAAAAAAAGGAACAAAAAAGCAACCACATCGGAGGACCCAGTAGTAGATCAGGTGCCGGAAGGAATGAACGATGATGTTGGCCTGGTAATGGTGGAAGATGACGCCCACGCTTCCTGTAATATGAGTCTCAGGGAAGACCCAAAGACCAAGTACATGCATCGCGGGTCTATAAAATCGGTCCAACAACATTATCTTGTTATATCTGAGCACTGCACTAGAGCTGCTATTATTATCGAAAAGGCAGGATGGACGCGATTTTTGACAATGGAGTTTGGCGAGTCGTCACATGCAATGATAGACTACATCGTCGAGCGTTTCTGGGACACCACAAACACCTTCCACTTTCCGTTTGGTGAAATGGGGATTACACCTTTGGACTGGATGATGCTGACCGGGATTAGTATTGTGTTGGAGGGGCCATTCCATACGACAACATCAAATATTCCTTTGAATATGTACAAGAACATATTTTCCCAGATCTGCTATACAATGAAGGTTGTAATATAGCAGGACAATCTCCGTAATGGATTTCAGATTCCATGACAGTGTCCTTTTTGGCCTCATACTTAAAAAGGAGAAGTGGTAGAGGCAAAAGGCGATGACAAACATGCAACACAAATTGCGCGAGCCTTCTGGATGTATGTTCTGGGTCAATTTTTATTCTCAAATGCAAATAACTACATTGATGTCGGTTGGTTAGCTGCTTTTGATGATATAGATAAAGTTGGCACTTATGACTGGGGTGGTGCTGGTTTTTCCAAACTCTTGAGCACACTTGGCGCAGCCGGTAGGTGAACAAAGTCACTAACCGGATCGTGCCAGATATTGGAGGTAAATAACTTTCCTTGCAATATTATTTAAATGGGTATTTGGTGGTAACTTATTATTTTTATTGTTTTCTTGAAATTGAAGTTCTGGGGGTATGAGTATTTGTGCATACTTCGACCTCATATCCCATCCGTTGAGACAGAAATAATGTGGCCAAGATGTTCGCGTTGGAAGAGTTCACGAATAAAGAAAAATGATATTCTCCGTGCAAGGGCTCTTCTAAACGAATTGACGACCGACGATGTAACATGGGCCCCGTGGGCTACCTGCATTACAGAAAAAATCACAGCACACATCGAGAATGAAATATTCCGTAGAGCGTTGCAGGTCACGGATAGGCGCATTGTATTTAGTTGGCTTGGCACTGTGAGTTTACAATTTATGTTTTTAGTTGTGATTATTTATTCATTTCCTATTTTATTTTATTGGTATATGGGTCATATTTATTAACTATAAACAGTATAACGCTTACCTCGGAGAGCGGTTATGGGCCCAAATCATTGGTGGCTGAAGAATTCCACCTAACCCCCCGTGGCGTGTTAGCAACATCAAATTGCCCGAAGCTACCAAGATAATGGAAAACATTGACGTCCAAATATCTGAATATCTTGGAGACCCAGTTTCGTATGACGTGTATTTGGAGTATTGGCGACGTGTAACCAACTTCAAATTTTTTTGCACCAAAGTCGACTGGGAGGTGGAAACGTACAACATTGTGGGTGAGCGTGTTATAAAATCAATCGACTTTCTCGATGAGCATGTAGCCGTACCGCCCCAAGATAATTGGTCATACGTAAGTATATTTTAAATCTTTTTTTTTACAAAGTCGTAACATAATTATTGTTGACAGGGTAACGTTTTATATTATGTGTTACAGGGCGAAGCTTATACACTTGTGCAAGATTTGTCCGACTTTACCCATCAATTCCGCAAGTTTCATTTGGAAGAGGTCCGTGATTACCAGAAACTAACCACCAGTTTGCAGCAACAACTATCATATTCCATGTCCCACCAACCACAGCTAGGTTTCAGGTCTTTTTCAGCAACGGTGTCACCACAAATATGGAATACTGGGGGGCCTAGTTTATCGTCAAATTTGCCTCCATTTATGCCACATCGGCAATCTCGTGGGGACGAAAATGAGAGTGGATAATTTCCATCTTTTATTGTTTTATAATTTTAAACTAATATTTGTCTGTATCTATCATTTAACGTTTCTGTCCACGTGAGTTGTCATCATATCTTTCTAGCTTACGTTTGCCAACAATGTGACAAAAATTATTTATATAACAATTGACTCTGTCACCGTAGTAATTCACTAAAATATAAATCTATCACCAAATTCAAATTTGTTACCGTTTTATAACCGTTATTAATTATTACCGTTGAACAACAATTCCACTTCTATAGTGGAATGTACACCTATAAATACATGAGCTTATTCCTTTCATCCTCATTCCAAATCCACCTCTTTAACATTTTAGTAGAAATCTTTAACATTTTAGTAGAAATTTATAATTTTGTGTTTTCATTTAATGGCGGGTTACGAAAATTTTAGACTTAATGCAGAGAATTTTACACTAGATGAAGATTTAACTCTATGTCGCAACATAGTATTGCATTATCTAGCAAGGGGGCATGAACGTGGGATGAATGGTACAATGAGCATGCAATGTTTAGAAGATACACATGCTAACTTTTGTAACGAAACCGCTAATCCCAACAACAGGAACAGAGCCGGGTTGTTTTGTCGATATGTGGAAATCACAAAGGAAGTGTTAGAATTTTCTTCTTTAACTGCTAAGGTGAATGAATCTCGTCTTTACTCTGAAACTGATGATGCAATTATTTCAAGGACTCTTGAGGAATGGTTAAGATGGAAACGTTCAGATTTCAGGTACCAACCTCATTTCGAGATCTTAAGGGTGATGGAAGAATTCAATCCCTTCGTGTTGATTGTTCTCCCAAGTAGTGAACATCGTCGTCCACGCCGTCCTACAAGCCAAGTCTTAAGGTTTCATAACAGGTTTGCTTAGAGAAGTATGGTTTCCTCCTTGTGGAAAAGTTAAATTTCCCTTAGTTGGTTCCTTAATTATTACTAGCTGTAGTCTATTCTGTGGCTGAGTCTTTATTACTCAGTTGTATTGTCACTTCAACCGACACTTGTGATGAATATCAATAATTCCACTTACATGACTTGTCATTTTTTTCTTTCTATCTATAGTCTATTTTGTGGCAGAGTCTTTCTTTATTAATTGTATTGTCACTTCAACCGTAACTTGTGATGAATCTCAAATATGATCCACTTACATGACTTGTCATTTTTTTTCTTTCTATCTATAGTCTATTCTGTGGCAGAGTCTTAATTAATTAATTGTATTGTCACTTCGACCGTAACTTGTGATGAATCTCAAATATGCCTCACTTACATGACTTGTCATTTTTTTTTCCTATCTATAGTCTATTCTGTGGCAGAGTCTTAATTAATTAATTGTATTGTCACTTCAACCGTAACTTGTGATGAATCTCAATAATTCCACTTACATGAATTGTCATTTTTTTCCTTTTTAGCTATACTCTATTCTGGAGTCTTAATTAATTAATTGCAGGCTTGTATTACAAATATAAAATGAACACATATATTCTACAATGCAAACCAACCCAAAACTACTTAACTTGCGAAAACTAGAAACATCCCAAAGCTACAAACCTTCACAACTAATGGCAGGCAACCAAAACTTCAATATGTATGGTGCATCTTCTTCTTCCCCTTCTTATATTCCTCACGATCAGTTAACCCTATATTCGTCGTCTGAAGATAATTTACTCGCAAATCAGACTCATCAGATGAAGAATCAATGGCTCTAAGGCAAAATGACCCAGCAATCAATTTGGGGTTGATAGCTTCAATATATAGACTGGCCACATACCCGGATCGAAATTCAAAGAGATCGTGAAATCGGAGCAAGGCATCTATGGACAGATTACTTTTCCAGGAACCCTCGTTTTCCTCCCAATGTTTTCCGCAGGAGATTTAGAATGCGAAGACAATTGTTTAACCGCATATTGAGGGATGTGGTAGAAATAAACCCGTATTTCGTTAAAAAAAAGATGCGGCCGGCCGCCTGGGGTTAACCCCACACGTGAAGATTACAGCTGCAATTCGCATGTTGGCGTATGGATGCGCAGCGGATACAATAGATGAATACTTACGCATCGGGGAAAGCACTGTACTTCAAGCAACACAGAAATTTTGTTTGACTATTGTCAGGTTATATGAGGAGGAATATTTGCGGAACCCCACCCCTGCAGATGTTCAACTGTTGCTTGAGCAGAACAAGGCAAAGGGACTTCCTGGGATGCTCGGCAGCATAGATTGTATGCATTGGAAATGGGATCGATGCCCATCTGCTGAATCAGGGGCTTACAAATCATAGAAAGGCGATGAAAGTATTGTTTTAGAGGCAGTGGTTTCACATGATCTATGGTTTTGGCATGCATTTTTTAGTATGCATGGTTCAAACAACGATATCAATGTCTTGAACCTTTCTTATATTTTTAAAAACGTTATCGAAGGGAAGACACCATCAATAAACTTCGAGGTGAACGAGAACCATTATGATATGGGATACTATCTTGGCGATGGGATATATTATAAGATAGCAACCATTATCATGTCGATCAAGCATCCAAATTCATAAAAAAAACGCACATTCTCTTATATGCAAGAGGCTTGCCGAAAAGATGTGGAGCGAGGCTTTGGGGTATTGCAAAACCAATTTGCAATCGTTAAACAACCTGCAAGAATGTGGAATTTCGACACACTTGCATATATAATGAAAGCAGTTATTATACTCCACAATATGATTATGGAGGATGAACGTATACCCGGGGATTGGCCACATGAATATGACCAAGGCCGCAACCATGCACCAGTTACTATTTCACGTCATCGAACTGCTCAACTATCAAGGATGTCACAACACCACCGCCGACTTGCAGTACATAGCAAAGAAAAACACATTCAATTACGAAATGACTTGATCGAACATATATGGTCTGATTTCGGTGATGTATGAAAGTTAAATGCCGATAAGTATTGTGGGTATATCTAATGTGAACACTCCGGAGACACCACTCATGTGAAAATGAGTTATCTTAAATTGTACTGCTTTTTCAGTGGTAATAAATGACTTACTTGGTGTTTCATGACTCAAAAGTTAAATTTTTCATTAATTAAAAGAAAAATTACAAGCCCAGATTAATAATGCTTTAGGTAATCCGAGATTCTCTTCTTTTCTGTAAAATCTCTTGTTTCCTAATTTCAATCCACTATTTTGTTGCGGCATCTAATCGGGAGACGCCCGTCATCATTATTCGATACTCCTCTTTCACTAAGCGATACTCCTCCATTGATGCAAGCTCGGCATCTCTCTGATCAATCTTCCTTTTAGCATTTTCGTTATAACTGTTGTTGAAGTTTTTTTGGTTGTTAATAATTATATCCAAATCTTCTGCTTGGGCACTAGATTTTGCTCTCCCCGTTTGCTTTAGTCTTTTTGACTCTTTTTTTCCCATTGGCCGTGGATACGTGTTAGGTATATCTCCTATATCTTCGTTTCCACTCCATTGGGCTTGGCTAGATGAATGTCTTTCCGGGTTATCATTGCTACTACCAGAATATTCTTCGGCTAGGGATGAATCGAAAACAACGGTTGATCGCCGTGAATATTTTATGTTCTCTAACATAATTGCGTAACACTCTTCATGCTTAAATGATTTACCTCCATTAGCTTCCTTGAACAGCCTCCTTACTTCTTGAACCTGTGTATCGTTGTTTACAGAAATACTTAGTGCATCACATACAATTTAAAACTCGACTAAGGGTGCTTAAAAATTAAGTGTTGCTTACCTTTGTATCAGGGCCCCATCCAGTGTGGTGATGACGTTCCACTTCTGCCTCCTTTGCAGAGTATAGAGCCACATCTTTACTTATTCCCTGAAATCGTTTTTGAATGGAGGTCCAACTACGATCAGCTATTGAAGGTATAACTTCTTTCATTCTATCTTTGATGCGAGACCATAATTTGTCTTCTGATTGATCGATACCAACAGTACAATCTTGAGATACTGATAAATGAATTCTACACATGGTCACATCTTCATTTGTACTAAAATTTGGACCTCTAGGTCTTGGTGCCATTTCGAAATTAATAATACTGAACAAAAACTAATTGGACTGAATAAAAATGGAAAATCAAATCAAAAAATTATTGGACAATAGTGACGAATAGGAATAGGAATGAAATATGAAAAGATGGGGTAGATGAAACAGAACAAGTAAACCACTAATTTATATACATCAGTTTACTAGCCGTTATAAAATTTTCTCAACGGTTATCAACGGTAAAATTTTCTCAACGGTTCTCAGAATCGCAGGCGGCTCACTAAGGGACCATATGGAATCCATACGGTTTCCTAAGGGACCGTATGAAATCCATACGGTTTTCTAAGGGACCGTCTGAACCGCCTGCTCCAACGGTAATAATTATGAACTTGGGCGGCCAGTCAGAAGACCGATATGAACTCAGGTGGCCAGTTAGGAGACCGTATGGATATAAGGCGGCTTCCTAAGAGACTGTATGGTTGTATTGCGGTTTCTAGTAAGGCCGTATGAATCAGACGGCTCCCTAGATAAACGTATACATCCCATACAGTTTCCGGGAAGAACGTATATGGGTAGGAGTTCTTCTATCACACCGTATGTTTTGGACGGTATTCTATAGAAGCGCGGAAGTGTGAAGCGTCGAGCCAGAACACCGTGTAGTGAAGCGCTACTGTAATGTTTCGTATCTTCAAGGGGCGTTGTTGCAACTAACCGTATTATGAGGTGTATACTTAGCTGAGCGTAATACCAGACGCTTCTCTAGGGATACTTCTTATATAAATACGCTTCTCTAGCTGAACGTATTCGGCATATGCTATCTCACATGGCCGTGCGAGTATACTTAGAATTCGGAGAGAATTTACTTCGATACTGTAACAAATCTGGAGTAAAACACAAATATACTCTTCCGTTGCGGTTGCAAACTGACGAGCAAAGAGAAAATTTTCTCTTTTCTCTTTACTCTACTCGCCCGTTGTAGTTGCTCTAAGGCCTCCTAAAAATTCGGCCAATTAGTTAGCTTTGAACTGAATATCGGGTGCAAAAATTGCATCACATGCAGCTATACATGTGTTACACTTAGAAGTTGCCAAGGGTATGATGGTAATTATGTTGACATAATATAAACAGAAGATAAAATTATTTTGTATTTAAGTCTGGGGGTAGAAAATGGTTCTACTACCTTAGCAAATTACTCTTCTTTAAAAGTTTAATTGTTTTTATGAAGTATGAAGGGGATTTAGATGTGATGATGGAGAATCATGGTGTTGGTATTGTGGTGGAGTTCTTGTTGAGTTTTAGATGTGATTGAGGTAAATAATGTCAAATGAAATTAGTGTTTGCAAGGATCTTGAGGATTTCACTGTAAAAGCATGTACCGTAACTAATTGAAAAAACGGGTTCTGATGATTACCACGAATTTTTTACTGATGGTTATGAATTATGTGAGACTAGTATGATGGAAAGTTATGGTTCATGATAGAATTTAGTATTTTTGTTATAAATCAATTGTTTTAGTAAATTAATGAAATGGGTTGTTAGAAGTCATGGTAAATTCATGTTGTGTCAAGTCAACTTATGAATCCCTTTGCATGCTAGTTGGATACTATGGATTTTGGAATTGGAATTCATCTTTAAAATTTGGAAATTAAATTTGGGAGTTATGCACATTCTAGTTATGCTTCAATTTGTATAAAACTATAAATTGGGTTTGTGTTTTAGATCAATTTCATCTGATGCATGTCTTAATTTCAAGTTGAAATCTACTTGGCTTGATGAAATTAAGTTAGGGTTCATGAATGGAAGTTAGGGGTTTTCATTTTAGTCAATGAATGATTATGTATGTTACTTTTGAGAGAAAATCTTACTTTTGTGATTTGTATTCTAGATTGATGTGTTCTTCTTATGAATATGTTTGTGAATGAATTAAATGCTCTAATTCATGCTATTGAAATGAGAAGATGTTTCCATACCAAAGAAAAAGTGATAATTTTGGTTGTTATGTTTATTACCCACAACTTGTTTGTAAAAGTGCTACAATGAACCAATAATCCTTTTTAATTTTTGTCATGTTTCATGGATTGTTTAATCTTGTTTCTTTAGTAACCTATGAATTTAGAATATAAATTTATTCTATCAACATTATTTTGATAATGAAGTAGCATATTAATTGATGGTTAGAACCCTATTTCGGTACTACCCGGACATCATGTTTGAGGCCAATTTACGGTACATATTGGTGAGGATTTAGACAATGATTTCTTTACTGAAAGTGTTTGTTAAAATTTATGATTATAGATAATCATAAATTCATAAATAATTTTGAAATAATCGTTTTTATAATAAAATTTTATAAACATTATTTTTAAATAATTGATTATCTTAGAAAAATGTCCTTAATGAAAAGAGGAAATAAGGATGATCTATAAATATTTTTTTAGTCCACTACTATTTTCTTGTCTATCTTTTGATAGTTTAGAGAACATAAGAGAAAAAAACCAATTTAATTTTATTAAAAAAATAATTGATTATGATAATTTTTATAAACAATTTTTTTTATAAAAATAATGAGCTTTTTCAATTAGGATTAAAATAATTAATTATTTTGAATTTTAACAAATATCTATATAATAAATTATGGGCTACATAACTGATTATGGACTCATAATCTATTATAATAATAATTATTAAATATTTCCTTAGTTTTATCTATAACATGTTAAAAAGGCATGACGTTTGGACTTGTAATTTAGAAGTTATAGATTAAAATGTACAACATGTGAGAATGACTTTCTGAATGGCATCACTTGATTTAGAAGTTACCGCATCACAAAGATACTATGTCAAGTTCTGGTAGTTTTTTTTCTGCGTTTTGGAATAATTTAGAATATGAATTGGCTCTGGATGTCAAGTAAGAATTCTTAGATATTTGTGAGCTCTTTTCAGAATGGTAACAAGTTTTTAATTTGATTATGTACTTTGTAATTATCGCTCTGCAAATATAGCATGGTAAAGTTGAAATTTCTGAAAACCAGCCTTATATCATGGTTTGTCGGGATCTTTAAAGCACCCTTCTTATCTTATTATTTTTGATGACAATTTTTATATCATAGAAGAGTTTCTCTAGTTTTAATGAGATAAAGTGTGTTGATTTCCATTGCGTAACAATATCTATATGAATTCTTGAACATAGGTAGTCAAATGCATATTTTTGATTGTAAAGGTAATGGATTTAAAATGATGTTTTACGAGATGGATTTGGTTAAAGTTTGAAGAAGTTTACTCTTTATGTGTTTTATCGGAAGTATTATGATGGATAAGACATATACTATTACGAATGAGTGGATTGATTTGTATTATCTTTTATAAAATATATATACTTAGGTTAAATAATTGATGTACGATTTAGATTATATCTACATCAAGTTGTAGTCTACTTTTGATTTTGAGTGACAAGTACGGGTATAAACATATGTTGGCATCTTGTCATCAATGGATAATTGTTAAGGTGATTGTTGGTGATACAATATGTAAGTGATAGTTGTTTCTATGCAACTCATACTATCCATACTATCTAACGCTAAACATAATTACTGATAGGACTAGAGATAGTTACTGCTACGGTAAGCAGTGTATACTATCTAAATATGAGAAGATTGCTATCTACATGGGATAGTTCAGATTATCTGATAAAAGATAGTTACTACTGGTGAAGGTAGTTGATATAGTTTAAAAGTGGTAAGTAAAGATTCGTTACTCAGACTTGTGAAGATTGATTTTAAATTTAATTTCTAAAACTAAAAGTATGAAAACTCAAATATTTTTTTATAAAGTTGGGAGAAGACTGAGGCTAGGATTCCACTACTTTCCAATTTTAAAGTGATTAAGTTTAATCATGCAATTCTAACAATTTAATTTGATTACAAATTATTGCAAAAATAGATTTTCAAAACATCAACTGTACAACAAAAGCATGGAACATCTAGGACCTAAGCCGAGGCATGCATCATCTAACGGAATCACAATTGCTTAACAAAAATCTTTTAAATCAATTTCTAACCAAGGCAATTAATCATAAATAAATTGTATAAATTAATTAAATAATTACCACATAATTGTTGGAAAAGTAGCTTCCTTCGTAGCCTCAGAGATGAAGTTTAGCTCCTCATTGTAATGGCAAATCCCTCAAAAATCGATTTCATAACTCAAAAATTGCTTACAATGAGAATAGAAATGCTCACAGTCAATTAGATACGTTTTTAAGTGTTGTTGTGAACACTTCAGGCTGTTACAAAAGGTATTAAAATGAATACGCTACAGGAAATAGATTTCCATTGTTGTTTGAAATGAATGACAGATTGCTGTGTAACATGCTTCGTGTTCTTGATGTTCTTCTTTAGTTGCAGCAACAGAAGTTGTTTGTTCATGTTAGCTTTCTTCTCGATTTCTTGAGATATTTCTCCCTATCTCCGGCACCCCAAAACTTCTCCAAACACCTCTATTTATACTACTAGTCACCAAAGCAACTCAAATCTCCTAAAATCTTCTCCAAATTTACGTCAATTCTTTCCCGATAAGACAGATTTTTTCTTCCTGTTTCTTTCGATTTTTTCTTTGTTTTTGGGTTCCATTCTCTTTTTAATTCTTTCCCAAACTCGTTTAGTTCCCTAATTTGGGAGATTTCCAAAGAAATCGAAAGTTTCCAAATTTCATATGCGGTTTCCTGATTTGCTGTTACGTGAAGAAAAGAAATTTTTCTTGGCGCCCAAAACGTGCATTCAAAATGTTGGGTGTCTTTAACTTGGATGCCTTTATAAATTGATGGGTGCCTTAATCCAAAGAGTGGGTGCCTTTATCATTTCTCCAAAAGCACCTTCAAAGAAATAAAAAACATAATAAATACAAAATCGAGTACCAACAAAATATATAATTGAGGTTAAATCAGACACAAAAATGTGTCTATCAGTAGTTCATACTATCTAATAAAAAAGGATGAACTATGGTCGTGCTTGATCTATTCGAGCTTCGGAGGAGGGTACGTAGGCAGCCGCTTTGCGGTTCAACACATATAATGGAGGTTGTTCATACTGTTTGAAACGGGTTGGTTGCTGCTTGGCAGTTCAGACTAACTATATAGAAATGATTATCACCTTTTGAGGCGATTCATATCATATGGTAAAATTGTTCGACATGTGTGAAAAAAAGTAAATGACTTAGCCTCGTGTTTGGCGAGCTAATTCATATCGTCTAATGGGAACTGAAAAGATGATTAATGTGTGGTAGTGCATATCATCTAATTAGACTTAGAGATGGTTGTTGCCATTTATATGCAATTCATATCATCTATCGAGAGAAATGGTTACTGCTTGGCAGTTCATACCGTCAGGGACAGTGCGATTAGTGAGACACCTCCACTAAGCCATAGTTGGCAATTCCACTACAGGTGGAATAACCATCAGGGACAGTTTGTAAGTCTTTAAAGAGGCATCCATTGTTAGGGACAATGGGAACCTGCGTAAACCGTCAGGGACGGTAGGTTGAAAACCAACCACTGATATTGGTTCCCACAACCGTATTGGACGAGGTGTGTTGTCAGTATCTGCAAGAACAAAAATATGACCCTGTAAAATTGTGGACTATTTTGGGATTCCTGAGAATGCGGTACGAGACGTATTTTCAGAAGGTCGTAATTGATGTTTCACAACAAACTAGTGAACCCTTTTGGGATTCATAAGTATGCGGTATAAGACATATGCTCAGAAAATCCTAATTGACGTTCAAAACAAAGTTGGGATCCTAGGTATGACGTATGCTCAGAAAATCCTAATCGACGTTCAGAACAAAGTTGGGAGCCCTAACCGTTGGATCAATGAGATTCATGTGCGACAGGATCTTTGTATAAAAATATTGGTATTCGTATAAGAGATGATTGTCGCATGTTGAGGTGATTTATATCATTTGAGGATGATTGTTAGTCATTAAGGTAATTCATATCATTTGTTGGATTCAATGAATATCGGTAATGGTATCATAAACTGCAAAGCATTTTTACGGATTCGATGATCCTCGATGCTAGTATCATGTTTGTATGCTCAAAAAGAAGTTCAGATGAAATCGAGAAACTGTTGTTTCGAAAGAAAAACAAACTATTATGAGAAAATTGGTAACGTCGGTTCCTTAAATGGCATATCAAAGTTTTGGTCCGTTACACTGAAATACTTTAAGAATGACTTCAAAACTAAATAACTTCACAAATTCACCTATGTTTAAAGCTTGTACACTTTCTATGAGTAAACAAGAAAACTAGATACATAACTATGTTGTAAATATGGACTTCAATCTAATTTTATGGCAATGCAAAAATACTTCTACTTTACAAGAAAAATTCAATAAATTAGTAATCAATTATTATCTTAGAAAAAATAATTTGCATTTCAAACTTTTTTTTTGTAGAATTTATAATTCTTGCATTCTAGAGAATACTGGTGCCAGAAATATAAAGCAAAACATTTTTATTATTGGAGGCCTCATTTCATTTTGGAAAAAGTATGATTCAGTCTCATTGGGACTGAATTAGACTCTCCAGTACAAACCAATTCCAGAATGAACACAAAGTCTAGGACTCAGGGTCTTCTGAACCGGTCGATACCTAGTTGAGTCGGTAGGGACGCCTTCATAGATCGAAAAAGCAAACAAACTTTGGCCAATATTTCATGTTCAGTGTTTTTCATTAACTATGTATAGTGTTCTTCATTAACTTACAATATTTATAAGGTTGTATCGTGCAAGAGAGATTTGAAAACAAAGAACTTTGTCACTTATATTGCCCATTTGACAATCATTCTGTGTAACTATATTGTAAGTTGCTAAAATTGCGGTAAGAAAACAACACAACTCAAGATTTCATACTATGTTATCTTTGATTTAAAAAAAAAAAACTTGCGAAAATATTACTTAGCATTTTGGTATACTGTATTGCACTTTAAATATTTAGGGAAATGTTTTTTGCTCTATATTTTTCTATTTTTGTAATTGATGATTAACTTCTCGAGCTGATCCTTGAATTTTAGAAGATTTTTTACATTGTTTCTATTGTCACCGTCCTTTTCCTTATATTTAGTGTTCTTCATTAACTTATAATGTTGTTGAGGTTGTATCATACAAGAGAGATTTGGAAACAAAAACTTTGTCACTTATACTGATCATTTGACAATCACTCATATTAAACAAATTATAAGTTGTTAAAAATTACGGTAAGAAAACAAAGCTACACAACGCAAGATTTTATATTACATTATCTTTGATTAAAAAAAAAAAGACTTGTGAAATGATTACTTACCTTTTTGTTATGTTGTACCGCACTTTAAATATTGAGGGTAATTTTTTTTGCTTTATATTTTTTCCATTTTTGAAATTGTTGATTAACTTCTCAATATGATTCTTTAATTTTAGAAATTTGTTTACACCGTTTCTACTATCACCAAGCCTTTTCCTTATATTTAGTGTTCTTCATTAACTTACAATTTTTTTAATTAAGGTTATATCATACAAAAGAGATTTGAAAACAAAAGACTTTATCACTTATATTTTTCATATTTGACAACCACTCGTATTAAACAAATTGTAAGTTGTTAATAATTACGGTAAGAAAACAAAGCTACACAACATAAGATTTCATATTACGTTATCTTTGATAAAAAAAAATTGTGAAAAGATTACTTACCATTTTGGTATAATGTAATGCACTTTCAATATTGAGGGCAATGTTTTTTGTTTTAGATTTTTTCTATTTTTAAAATTGCTGATTAACTTCTCGAGCCGATCCTTGAATTTTAGTATTTCACACTATTTCTACTATCAACGGCCTTTTCCGTATATTCAGAGCAAACAACCCAAACCAAATAAGCTTGAACTTTGGTCACCTCGAACATTTTCCTAAGAGTCGCAAGCATTAGGTTGACAAGATAGGATCCTTTAAGTCAAGGCGGTCCCATACCCGAATCTATTATTGAAAGGAAGGAGATCGAACGAGGGCAAAGGAAAGTCATCCAGTAGGTCCTATTGAGTGATTCTTAAAAGCTAGCTTGCAACCTGGATAAACAACAATTTCATACTTCCCATTACTAGTTGATCGTGAAAATCTATATAAATAACGCAATCGCACGGCGTCTACAATGTGGAAGCAACAAATACGGGTCAAACCCACAAGGAGCAGGAAAAATACTGCAACCAATATCCCTAATCAACTAATCAATAAAATATGAATTTCTAATTTTTAAAAGAATAATAACAAATAGAACAAACTAAACTAATAAAGTAAAATGCACTGAGAGAGTCGGTAACTAGGGTTTATAGTATCCCCCATTATTTCTATTTAATTACTGAAGTGAAATATAACTCCTGAGTATTTATATATTCTCCGTTATATCGACATCACTTATTATATGTATAGAGTCGCAAAAGACACTGGGACACCCTAAGCATGGCACATCAAAAGACTAAAATCAAACATGCACCATCAAATTATATTAGCAAGAAAATTATACGAAACTAAATAATATGCGCAAATAATACTTGGTTATTCTAAGCATACCCCATCAAAAGATTTAACTCAAGCATCGAATATCAAATAAGTAGACAAAAATATATTTGCGCTCCTATCAATTATGCGCAAAGGTTATTGTATCATATAAAACCGGTGAAGCAACAACTAATTTTATCATTAATAAATAAATAAAATCAAAAATTAATCTATTCAAATTATAATAGTCTGTATCAAATAATACAATTCAATTGATCTAATACTCCAAATGATTTCAATATAAAACCCTAACTACAACATCAGTGAAATATGGTTATGAATTTCTCAAAACTCATACAAATATATTGCAGAGAGAAGAGAAAGATAAACCGTATCACCGTTGTCACGGTACTCCTTAGTTCTTCCTTTCTCTCCGTCTTCTATCTGTTTTTCTTTTATCCATCGCCAGCCAACCACCGACCGTTCTTTCCGTCTGGCTTTTGCTTCTCGGCCTTCCCCCCTTTTCCTTTCTCTCTATCCCCAACCTTTTGTAGTCAGGTCTTTGTAATACCTAGGGAATCGTTAATAACTACATCATACTTTCCTAACCCACGTGATCACAACCTATTCCTTTCTCACTTATTTTTCTATCTTTCTTTCACGTATAGTACACGTCTTATTCCAAGTACAACCAAGCCAAGTCTTTGACCGAACATCCAAAATCCAAAAAATCAAAACCGGACAGACGTCACAACTCTCTGTGCCCTTCTTTTTACCGGACAGACGTCACAACTCTCTATGCCCTTCTTTTTTTTTCTCTTGTGACCGTCCAACTTCTCAGCCACTCAACAAAAGCTCCACCTAAGCTGGTCATAAGGGATACATAATAAATCCACTATGTATTGTCGCACCACCTGTAGCCGCTACCAATTGTCACCCGTAAAATTCGACAGTGAGGTAGACATCGAGAGCAATGCTGCATATATCTACTTAGCCAAGTTTATTCATAACGTCGGGAATGATATATACAGTCTATAAAAGCACAAATATAGATGAAACGGTAAAATGTATGAATTTATGTTCGTATCAAATACCCTTAATTCTATATAATACTAGTTCTCGAGCAAAACTAATCTAAAAATAAAATATAATCATAACTTACTTTTGCTGAAATCGCGACTACACTAACATGTGTAACAAGCCTTTAAACCCCTAAATGGCCTTAACGGACGAGTTTCTTGAGGGTTTACAAGAGATATACCCACAAAATCTATACTCCTACTTTTAGCTACCTTTGAACGATTAAGGATAGACACTAAACATATTATTTAGTTGGCATACTACATTCTTTGGCTATTAGAATCATTATCCTATATGAATCCAATTGTTATATACGAGTATGCACTCAACAAACTAAAATTCATAAAAGAATTCAAAACTCTACTCAGATAGACGTACAACCACGACACTCAGAATCTATTAAAGTTCAATCACATGAATAAATTTAGAAGATGAATATGGAGATAATGAAGTTTGTGCATGTTGAGTAAAGTGAACGGTGTTTCCCAGACTATTTGTATGAATGTCAACGCCTCCCACTGGTCTTAATCCTAATACTAATATCAACTCAGCTGGTATATACAAGGCCCCATCGGTCGATTTATTGAACATATTTTTTTTTTTGTATAAATAAAATACAATAATGGGTCTTGATCTCAATCATTCTACATCATCCAAATGGCGACAACAAGGCGATACTTTCATCACAAAATCACTTAAAAATACATAAAGTTGAAAAAATAAAAACAGAAAGTGATATGGTCAAGATTGACTGCGAGATGTGGTGACGACTATCATGTTATTTCTAACATCTGAGCTAGGCATCCTTTCATGAATAAACCATTTAGATGGGCACACCAATTCCTATAGACAAGAATTTTGTTCCCATCTACTTAGAATGGTTAGTGGCATCCTGAATAGTTCACAAGTTTCTAAAAAAAATTTGGAGTTTCTTATTGGCATCAATTTTTGGAAACTCTACCCCCAGACCTAAATTTAACATTGTCCTCAATGTTTCAAACTGTGCAACCTAGAATGGTATGCAATATAAATATAAATAAGAGAGACAAATATAATTCAAAGGAAAGGGATTGGAACGTCTCACCTGATTGACAGAAGAAAAACAATATTCTCTATAACACTCATCAATCGACAGTAATAACAAAGAATACTAAAATAAAATAAAAATAAAAATAAAATAAAGGAAATGTAAAAAGAAGAAACAAGATAAAAATCTACTAACTGGAATGTGCAAACAATAACACTCCATATATTAACAACCTGAAAATCTGGGGATCAACTCAGAACGAAATATATACAACCAATGGAAGTCTCACACTCTCGCAGTAGCAACGTAAAGATGATGAGACTACCAAAAGAAAAGAGCTACCCTAAACTTGGTTTTTGCAAAGTGTGTATCATTTTGAACAAAAATAACCGAGTCAACGGGTTCGCTGGGGATGGGAACTGAAATTGTAGGAAAAACATGCACATATACATAGATGTCATGAGAAGCAAAGTAGTCCAACAATTTTTTTGAAGCACACACATCTAATCCTAAACTAGGAACCTTACAAAAAGTTGGGTTAACAAATCCATGATAAGTGACACATAATATGGATTTAGAATCCACTATCTTGTCTTCTTGTGAGGAAGTCGACAAACCCTCCAAAATCTCTAGTGTTACATGGTCATCCGTGTCCTAGAAAAATTCTATTGATTCTCCTAAGTCATATGAAAAACATGTACTATCATAACTCTCATGTAAAATCCTCGAGAGCCAAACATCATCATTCTCAATACACACTGATTCATCATTTAAAACGGTTTCACTATTAATATCATGAGTATTAGAAAAATTATAACTTGTATCCTTAGTAAGACCACAATCATTCACTGACTGTGCTACTTGAGCAATCGACAAATCAATTTATCCAGCAAGTTGATAACAATAAGTATAGGTTTTACCCAATTCAGCACAAAATAACTCACTAGCTTTGGTCCATTCAACAATGTCATTTTTATGGCGATCAAGCAAAGATGGTGGAGACGAGTCACAGTAGAATGAATGGTCTCTCTCACACTGTGACTGAGAAGCATGTGAATAATAATTGGAATCAGTAAAATATGGATCACAACCTGGGTACGGTTGATAATAATCATAACCTTCACAAGGTTTGGAATGATCATAACCATGAGAATAATTCCAATCATTATTTAAACACTCTGCTCTCATGGGTTCTTGATAATGTATATTTTTACAAGTATATTCTCCAATTATTTCAGTAAATAACTCCTTTTCTGACTCTTCTTTCTGGAAATTTTTGGATAAGTTCCAAAATGCCAGAAAGGATGTCATGTCATCAGACTCCATATATACAAATAAAATAAAAACAAAAATTTATACAAAATAAAATTGATGCAAATTAAGGAAGTAAACAAACAAGCAGTCACCAATTCATTCATTCCATAAATCACACCACAAAATAAAATGAAAAATTGCTCATACGCTTATAATTGGAACGAAAGAGTTCAAAAAACTCCACTGAGTATTTTCCCACTTCGAAAAGCAGTATTAGTAACTCGTATCAATATTCACAATTTAGGATAACGAGCGTCCAACCTGTCCAGAATCGTTCAAATATATAACTCACGAGCAAGAAACCCGTGAGTACTTTGCATCAAACAAATGATGTTGGGCTAGACGACCAGGAGCAACCCCAAAAGTATTTGAAAAAAAATTCTAAGACACAAAACTAGTCAAAAAGAACTAAAATCCTAAAAGAAAAATAAATAATAATAATAATAATAATAAAAACCTAAACTACGATTAGAAAATCAAAAAAACTAATTAAAATATTTCACAACCACTCCCTGGCAGCGGTGCCAAAAATTGATAAGATCTTGAAAACCTATATAAATAACCGCAATCACAAGGCGTCTATGATGTAGAAGCGGCAAATATGGGTTGAACCCACAGGGAGTGGGGAAAATACTACAACCAGTACCCCTAATCAACTAACCAATAAAATATGAATTTCTAATTTTTAAAAGAATAATAGCAAATAGAACAAACTAAACCAATAAAGTAAAAACACTGAGAGAGTCGGTAACCAGGGTATATAGTATCCACAACTATTTTTATTTAATTACTGAAGTGAAACATAACTCCTGAATATTTATATATTCTCTGTTCTATCGACATCACCTATTATATGTATAGAGTTGCAAATATCACCGGGACACCCTAAGCATGGCACATCAAAAGATTAAACCCACGTATGCACCAATAAAGTAAAAACAAACTAAAATATGAATTTCTAGTTTTTAAAAGAATAATAACAAATAGAACAAACTAAATCAATAAAGTAAAAAACACTGAGAGAGTCGGTAACTAGGGTATATAGTATCCATAACTATTTTTATTTAATTATTGAAGTGAAACATAACTCCTGAATATTTATCTATTCTCTGTTCTATCGACATCACCTATTATATGTATGGAGTCGCAAATATCCCTGGGACACCCTAAACATGACCCTCAAAAGATTAAACCCACGCATGCACCATCAAATTGCATTAGCGAGAAAATTGTACAAAACTCAATAATAGGCTTACAAATAATACTTGACTATTCTAAGCATACCTCATCAAATGATTTAACCCAAGCATGGAATATCAAATAAGTAGACAAATATATTTGCGATCCTATCAATTATGCACAAAGGTTACTGTATCATACAAAAACGGTGAAGCAACAACTAATTTTATCATAAATAAATAAATAAAATAAAGAATTAATCTATTCAAATCATAATAGTCTTTACCAAATGATGTATTTTAAAAGTGGTAAATAAAGATTCGTTACTCAGACTTGTGAAGATTGATTTTAAATTTAATTTCTAAAACTAAAAGTATGAAAACTCAAATATTTTTTATAAGGTTGAGAGAAAACTAAGGCTGGGATTCCACTATTTTCCAATTTCAAAGTGATAATAATTTTAATCATGCAAAAATATTTTAATTTGATTCTAAATCATTGCAAAAATAGATTTTCAAAACAACAACTGTATAACAAAAGCATGGAGCATCTAGGGACCTAAGCCGAGGCATGCACCATCTAACGGAATCACTGCTGCTTAACAAAAATCTTTTAAATCAATTTTTAACCAAGGTAATTGATCATAAATAAATTTCATAAATTAATTAAATATTCACCACATAATTGTTGGAAAAGTAGCTTCCTCCATAGCCTCAGAGATGAAGTTTAGCTCCTCATTGTAATGGCAAAACCCTCAAAAATCGATTTTATAACTCAAATAATGCTTACAATGGGAATAGAAATGCTCACAGGAATTTTGATACGCTTATAAGCGTTACTGTGAGCTTTTCAATATGTTAAGGAAGGTATTTAAAGAGAACGGAAAGAAGGACGGACTGTTGGCTAATGACGACAGTTCTTCCTTGTAGTTTGTTCTTCTTCTTCGTTGATCAACATCAGAATTTTTTTTGGTTCCCGTACACTTCTTCTTCAAGCTCTCGATTCTTTCTAAGCTTTACCAATCAATCTCTCTCCGCTGGACACCTCTAAGCTTCCTATATATACTAATCACAGCCCTAATCCTCCTCAAACTTCCTTTAATTCTTCATTGAAGCACCGATCAGGAATTTCCAAAAGAGAAAAGATTTTTCCTGATTTCTTTTTCTTCCTTGGTTTAGCAATGCTATAAAGAGAATCAATTGATCTCTTTTAGTTCTTTCCCAATTAACTTTAGTTTCCTAATCAAGAAAATTCCATAATCCGATAGTTTCCAAATTTCAGTCTTGGTTTCTTTTTTTTTTTCACGTTGTTCCGTGAAGAGAAAAAGTCTTCCGACCAATTTTTGAAGTTTGAATTTTGGGTGTGGTTGCCCTTAACCAAAGTGTGGGTGCCTTAATCCAAGTTGAGGGTGCCTTTAACAATTCTCCAAAAACACCTATAAAGCAATAAAAACCATAATAAATACAAAATCGAATACGAACAATGTATAATATTGAGATCAAATCAGACACAAAAATGTGTCTATCACCAAATAATTCAATTCAATTGGTTTAATACTCCAAATGGTTTCAACATAAAACCCTAGCTACAAAATCAGTAAGACATGGTTATGGATTTCTCAAAACCCATAAAAATATATTACAGAGAGAAGAGAAAGATAAACTGTATCACCGGTACTCCGTAGTTCTTCCTCTCTGATAGACAATTGTGTCTAATTTGTCCTTAATTATCTATTTTGTTAATGCTCAATTTGGTACTTATTGTATTATTTTATGTGTTAGTAGGTATTTCTGGGAAATAAACATTTGTGAAAAAATTGGCTCAAAAAGTTGATAAAGGCACATGGGAAAAGTGATAAACGAACCCAACAAAAATTACTAAAGGCACCCATCAGATTTATAAAGGCACCCACTCAACTTTGTTTACAACCCAAAATTGGCGGGAAACAAGTCTCTTACGCATGGAAGTGCCTGGGTTGGTTTGAAGAGCGAGATTTAAGGGATTCAAAAGCTGTTTTGATATCCCAAAGTGAAGAAAGAGTTTAAACTTACCAAAACACGTCATCAAGACTAATTCAGGCCGTAAAAAATGGTGAAAGTCAAGTTTGTTTTCCGGTAAATAGTTTTGCTCCCTGATTTGGATTGGGATAAATTCGAGTTTGTTTTGGACACCAAATCAAGTCCTTATCGGTTGAGGAAGCCTTTTTTAGGGTTTAGTAAACATATAAAGCAAAGAGAAGGAATAAAAAATGGAGGGGGAGGTCGGTTGGAAACAATTCATATAAGAAATATCTTTGAGATTTGGGATATGTTGGGTAGAAAAGGGTTTTTTTAAGTCAATTAAAAGGATACAGAGGATTGATAGAGGTTGGGTCGGATCAGGAGGCCAACAGAAGGAGAAAAAATCATCACAGGAAAAAGTATTTTGTTGATGCTGGAGAACATGAAGAACAGAAAAAACACAACGCTTTTTTCAACCGTTTTGCAACATTTATCTTGAGCTTTGCAACATTTATCTTCAGCTGCAATGGTTTCGTCAACCCATCTGCAACGAATATCTTAGCATCTGCAACATTTATCTTCACCTGCAAATACTTTTCTTCTGTAACAGTGAGAACAGTGGTTTGCAACGCCGTTACACCGTTGCGAACCATCTGTGTGATTAATTTTTCTTTTTACATACTTTTGAGACATGAATTATTGTTTTAAGAGTGTATACATCATGAGGAGCTAAACTCAACCACTGGGATAATGGAGGAAGCCATATTTCATGAATGAATAGTAACTATTTTTGATTCTTAATGACTTTTGCATTGATTGTTAATTGATTTATGATTTTTTTTAATTAGTTGGGATTTTGTTTGATGGTGTATGCTGGGACTTAAGAGATTTTGATGCGCCGTACTTGTGATTTACATTTAATGTTTTAGAAATCTACTTTTGGCAAAGAAACATAGTCAATAAAAGAGCTATAATTATTAAAGAATAATTGTAGAAATCAATCAAAAGTGATTTGGTGAAATCCTGAGTTCCAGTTCTTCCCAATATTGTTATAATCTTTTACTTATTTTCTAGTTTAATTCAGAATTATGTCTAAAACGAATCTTTACAAGTCTCAGCGAACGAACACATTTTTACCACTTTTCTGAAATGATCAAGTTTTTGGCGACGCCGACGCAGACTTGTTTGTGTTTTTTTTTTTAGTTTAGTTAGTTTAATTAGATTTTTATTTTTATTTGGTTTATTTTACGTTTTTGAGTATTTTTCTTTGTATTACAGGTTTTGGATCAAAAAGAAATTGGAGCCAAAGATTTGATTGATTTATTAAAGACTCGGAGTCAAAGATAAATCGAAAAGGACGGAAAAAGAAGACAAATTTATTTTATTTTTTAGTTAATTTTAATTTTATTTTATTTTTAGGATTTTATTTATTTTTGTTTTTATACAATTATATTAGGAAATCTTTTATTATTTTTGTAATTTTTCTTTTCTTTTTGGACTTTTTCTTTGGACTATGGACTTTATTTTTTTTTGGGACTTTTGGACAATATTATTATTTAATCCCTACAGAAGGGTACTATTGAATATAAACTACAACAGGGAAGAACGACAATTGCGATAATTTCTCAGCCCCTTTGGTTCGTATACTGACATTGGAGTCGGTGACCTGAGTCGACTTCAATGGTTCATCGCCCGTCTGGAACGGGAGGTAAGACTCTAACTACCCACGAATCCCCTGTCAGTGGGTTTTCTTGACGCCTTTGTAATGCATATATGTTGAGGACCTGAATACGGATTTACTTTTCTAGTAAAGGGAAAGGACTAGCCATATAAGATAAGGACTCGGATTTCATCACCGTTTACTTCTTGCCCGTTTTAGGAACACGTTAACAAACGCGAACCTAAGCTTAAAATTTTGACTAGAAAGAGACAGATAGGGTAACAAGCTTATTGGAAAATCATTCAAAAGGACTGTATTAGTTACTCTGTTATCCTAACTCAAAGTTCAGGAAGATTATTTTAAGTAGATTCGAGCCGCCTTGTAACCCAAGGAAACGTTGCCAAAGAGGTAGGGTTATCAAATCTCCTTAGAGATTATCATGTTTCTATTCGATTTAATCTAATTCGGATCGTTCTAAGAGATTTGCTAAAACTATAACTAGTTGCCTTTTGGAAGAATAAAAGCTGGTCTAAAAACAAGCTAAGTGGAGCCATCATGTTTTTTGTTTGCTAGATTCAGTAGGTTTGATTTGGTTGATTCGGCCTTGCTTATGTTTGTTTAGAACCCCTTCCAGTTAGGATTTATTTTTAGAGTTTTATTAGAAATTTTTTTGTTAGAAAACGTCGAACTGATATTATGAGGACAAATACAATGAATATCCGCCTGAATTTCAAAATAGACACTATCCGTACTATCAACATGGTGTGGATAGTAGTCGGGACCACCACCAACCTTTTGGAGGTTATTTCTCATACCAAGGTGATCCCAATTACTATCCGTACATACACCTATCATATGAAAATAAGCAAAACTCGAGTTCTTTGTCTTGGAGGGATGCCCTAAAGCAGATGCGATCTATTACTCCCTATGATGACCCAAATCCTTCTCTAGAAGAATCACACAAGCAGTTGCGATCTAGTACTCCTTATGATCCATTTGTTTCTCTAGATAATTCCCTCAAGAAGTTGAATGAGGATACAAATAGGTTCGTATTAAGTATGGGGGGAATAATTAGTAGTCCAACTCTTTCTCTAGAAGAATCCCTCAAGCAGTTAACTGATAATACAAATAGGTTTGCATTAAGTGTGAATGAAAGTCTTGCAAAGAATAATATTGCTCAAAATGATCTTAATTGCCAATATAATGCTACCCTTGATAATTATTCACCTAGTCAAGAGGACGAGGAAAGAATTGGTAACATTATTTATTTAGACGAGGTTCAAACATCTTCACATTATAATGATGATGAGGATAGTATTGACGAAGAACTTGAAATATGCAGGAAGCGTGATCAAGAAATTGTCACTCCAATTGTGCTTCATGATGATAGTGTTATTTTTAGTTCAAATCCAAATAATTTTAATGATTATTCACCTATTCAAAAGGAAGAGGATTTGACTAGAGATACCACTATTTTAGACGATGTAGAATTTTCTTGTTTTGAAACCGATAATGGTTTAGAGGAACGAGTTTATCCTGAAAATACTGCTTTAGAGTCCAACGATTTAGAAACAATAGTCTTAGGTAACAAAGATAGACCTGTAGAAATTTTAAATATGAGTGAGGATGCACCTCCTGATTATAACCTAGAAGAATCAATTGACCATTTTCAGGAATCTGACGATCTAGAAATTACGGAAATTGTGATTAGTCTATCTAGAGACACTGAAAACTCTAAGTTTGGGGGTGACTATTATTCTCCGTGCTTTGACTCTTAAAAAAGGTTCCTCACTTGGGACTTGAAATTTGCACCTCTACCATTCAGATGACCCATAGTTGTTCTGACTATTGATGTATGATTTTATGAGGTGGCTAATTCTTTCTAAGTCTGGATGAAGACTTTAAACTTAGCACTTCTTGGGAGGTAACCCATGCTCATGCGACACGGTAATATCTTTCCTTCGATTGGTAACAATTTCTCCTTGTTTGTGCTTTTAATCATTCATCTTTAGAAACATTGAGGACACTGTTTGATTTAAGTTTGGGGGTAAGGGAGAAACTTTTGATGAAATAAAAAAACACCAAAGTCTAGAAACTCGTGAAAAATTCAGGATGACACTAATCATTCTAGGTAGATGGAAACTTAACTCTTTTTCTATAGGAATTGGTGTCCCCAACTAAATGATCTATTCATAAAAGGACAGGTTCAGGTGTTAGAAATAACATGATAGTCGTCACCATATCTCGAAGTCTATCTCGACCATATCACCTTCTGTTTTTATTTTTATAATTTTATGTTTCTCTAAGTGATTTGGTGGGACACCAATATCGAATTGTTATCACCGCTAGGATGGAGTAGATTGTTTGAGATCAAGCCCCATTATTTAGACTATTATTCAAAAAATAATAATCGAGTATTGAAACTTTCATAATAATATGTGTGTGTTCTCCCTGTCTCCGTCGCCTAAGCAAGTGTGGAACACAGGATCCATGAGAACTATCATGTAAGATGCTGATAAGGAGCATGCGCTTAGATTCAAATTGATCGAATCATGTTGTCAGTACATTTAATAATCTAAAGATAATTGTTTTATTTTCAATAAATCAACCGCTGGGGCCCTTGTATATACTAGCTGAGTCGATATTAGTATAAGAATTAAGACCAGTGGGAGCGTATTTCAATCCTTTAGAATTCATCCTGGCACTGACCTTCAGACAGATATGGGAAACACCGTTCACCTTAGTCAACATGCGCAAACTTCATTTTGTCTATATCCATCTTCAAAATTTTTTTCATGTGATTGAACTTTGGTAGATTCTGAGTATTGTGGTTGAACGACTTTCTGAGTAGTGATTTGTTTTCTTGTATGAATTTTAGTATGGTGAATGCAAACTTGTGTACAACAATTGGACTCATATAGGGTAATGATTCCCATAGCCGAAGAATTTAGTATGCCAACTAAATAGTTTGTTTAGTGTTTACCTTCAATCGTTCACAGGTAGCTAGGGTTTGGAGTATAAGGTTTTGTTGGTATACCTCTTGTAAACCCTCACGAGACTAAAACTCGTCCGATAGGGACACCTATGGATTTAAAGGCTTGTTGCACATGCTAAGTGCAATCGCGATGCCTGCGAAAGTGAGTTAGGATTGTTATTTTATTTTAGATTAGATTTGCTCGAGGACTAGCAAATAATAAGTTTGGGGGTATTTGATAGACACATTTTTGTGTCTAATTTGTCCTTAATTATCTATTTTCTTAATGCTCAATTTGGTGCTTATTGTATTATTTTATGTGTTTGTAGGTATTTTTGGGAAATAAACAGTTATGAAAAAATTGGCTAAAAAAATTGATAAAAGCACCTGGGAAAAATGATAAAGGCACCCAACACAAATTACTAAAGGCACCCAACACAAATTACTAAAGGCACCCACTCCACTTTGTTTAAAACCCAAAATTGGCGGGAAATAAATCTCTTACGCATGAAAGTGCCTGAGTTGGTTTGAAGAGCGAGATTTAAGGGATTCAAAAGCTGTTTCCATATCCCAAAGTGAAGAAAGAGTTTAAACTTACCAAAACACGTCATCAAGACTTATTCAGGTCGTAAAAAATGGTGAAAGTCAAGTTTGCTTGCCGGTAAATAGTTTTGCTCCCTGTTTTGGATTGGGATGAATTCGAGTTTGTTTTGGACACCAAATCAAGTCCTTATCGGTTAAGGAAGCCTTGTTAGGGTTTAGTAAACATATATAAAGCAAAGATAAGGAAGAAAAAATGGAGGGGGAGGTTGGTGGGAAACAATTCATATAAGAATATCTTTGAGATTTGGGGTCTGTTGGGTAGAAAAGGGGTTGTTTAAGTCAATTAAAGGGATACAGAGGATTGAGAGAGGTTGGGTCAGGCTCAGGAGGCCAACAAAAGGAGAAAAAATTATCACAGGAAAAAGTGTTTTGTTGCTGCTGGAGAACATGAAGAACAGAGAAAAGGCAACCATTTCTTCAACCGTTTTGCAACGTTTATCTTGAGCTTTGCAACATTTATCTTCAGCTACAACGGTTTCTTCAACCCATCTGCAACAGATATCTTAGCATCTGTAACGTTTATCTTCAGCTGCAAACACTTTTTTCTGTAACAGTGAGAACAGTGGTTTGCAACGCCGTTACATCGTTGCGAACCATACGTGTTGTTGTTTTTTTTTTTTTTTTAACACACTTTTAGCCATGAATAATTGTTTTGAGAGTGTGTACATCATGAGGAGCTAAATTCAACCACTGGGACAATGGAGGAAGCCATATTTGATGAATGAATGGTAACTATTTTTTATTCTTAATGACTTTTGCATTGATTTTTAATTAATTTATGATTTTTCTTAATTAGTTGTGATTCTTTTTGGTGGTGTATGCTGGGAGTTAAGAGCTTTTTATGGGACATGCTTGTGATTTACAGTTAATGTTTTAGAAAGCTACTTTTGGCAAAGAAACAGAGTCAATAAAAGAACTGTAATTGTTAAAGAATCATTGTAGAAATCAATCAGAAAGGATTTTGGTGGAATCCTGAGTTCCAATTATTCCCAATATTGTTAGAATCTTTTACTTGTTTTCTAGTTTAATTCAGAATTAGGTTTAAAACGAATCTTTACAAGTCTTAACGAACGAACACATTTTTACCACTTTTCTAAAACGATCACTCTCTCCCTGTCTTTTGTATGTTTTTCTTTTCTTCACCGTCATCCAACTACCGACCCTTCTCTCTGTGTATATTTTGTTTCACACACTTAAAACAGAGAAACACAATGTCGATGCAGGAGGAGATAGTGATCCATGTGATGGTTATGTTGAGGGAAACTATAGTAATCAACAGATCTCCAGACTTGCAAATCATAATGGGGACTCTAGTAATGCCAATTTTGGCACACAAAGCATTAATGATACGTAAAAAAACTCAGAAAAGAGGAAAAAAAGTTAAAGAGTACAAAGATGGTGATATGAAACTTGATGACGTTGTGGAGTTAATTAAGGAGCAGTTTTTGTTCTACAAAAAAAATGAGCGAAAGGCTAGGAAACAATTAGAAATAGCTTAAATGGATGTTTATTCCTTACGAGAATGCCTGATATACATCAATAGTATGGAAAGTTTCAGAGGAATTAAGTTAAAGGTGGAAGATTATAGTGTATCACTAACTTGCTCAAAGCCCTGACATGAGAAAGACCTTTACGATACTGTAAACACTTGATAATAAAACGTATTTTATTTGTTGATTAACGTGCTTAGGATGATATGGGTAGCAATATAGTCGATTTCATACTCTGTTCATTTGTTTTCTTTTGGGGAAACATTAAATACTTCTTAGTTTATAAGATTTTTAGCATTTTCAGTTCTAATTAATAAATTGTTTTTTACCCATTTTATAAAATGTTGATGCGTGCTAAATGTTCTTTCAGTTTTTATGTGACAGATATGTTTATTGTAATGTGAGTCGCTAAATGTTTATATAATCCCAGATTCACTCTCGAGTTATTTATAGATAATAAGGAGAACTATTTCTTGCTAAAACTTACTGTGCATGTTGTGCAACAGTGTTGGTGATGGTGTAACAAATTTTATTGGTGTCTTTGCTAAACAAAGACAAAGCATTAGTAAAGTACAATAAATGGATTGTCGTCAAAGGTGCATACGCCTCTAATTTTATTTTCTCATAAGGTTGTGGTCGATCATTGCAATTGAACTAAAACTTATATCATCGTTAGTGACAAGAATTACATGGTAACATAGCTATGAACTATATTGGGATGAGTGAATAGTCAAATGTTTTGGCAATTTTTCATGGGAGGATGAATCAAGATAATTTTAAATTAGAGCTTTGGATTTTTGTTCATCCCTCATTTCTCTATTTTCGGTGAAGAGAGATGACTAAAAACAAGATCTAATTCCCGTCGGAGGTCTTTTTTATCATCGAAGAAATATAAGAATTTTCATGAATTCTTGACTAGTACTAATTCACGGGGAGAGCTAGATTGGTACAATTGGTGGTAGGGTCCTATTTGGGATTTCAAGAGATACCAGACAAGTTTTATTTTTTCTATTGGTTATGATCCATGAAATTCAATATAATACTCACCCGGTTCCCGAGAGCATACATACAAATTGAATGAAGGAGTTTTTGTACCCTAACCACCAGTCTTTTTTCTTCCGTACAAGCAAACTGAGGAACATCTCCTGATTATGGTACTTGAACTTTTCAGGTGTAAAAAGGGTAAGTCTAACAACATGTTTGTATGCTCTTATGTTGGAAAAATATGCTCTCATATTTTGCATGTGCTGCTTTCACCATCCGATTAGTTGATCTCAACTTAAAATACAACATCATCACACTTCTCTATTTTTTGATTAGTAAGTTCAGGTATTGAAGTCCATGGGCCTAACTAACCTCGAAAGCCGGCTTACAAGGTTAGGATTGCCTAAGGCTTATAAACTACAGGATCTTTAGTTTCTCATACAATGTGGGACTAATCTCAACATGCCCCCTCACGTGTAAGGCCAGTCATTCAGCCTAACACGTGGACCTATATACGAGTGACCAGTCATTCGGTCAGTGTACATGTGACCAGTCATTCGGTCACGGCCAGTCATTCGGCCTACACCCCACGTATATAGGCCTGAACCTGGATCTGATACCATATTGAAGTCCATGGGCCTAACTAACCTCGAAAACCGGCTTACAAGGTTAGGGTTTCCCAAGGCTTATAAACCCCAGGATCTTTAGTTCTCCATCCAATGTGGGACTAATCTCAACAATATTGAAGTCCATGGGCCTAACTAACCTCGAAAACTGGCTTACAAGGTTAGGGTTGCCCAAGGCTTATAAACCACAGGATCTTTAGTTCTCCATCCAATGTGGGATTGATCTCAACACGCCCCCCTCACGTGTAAGGCCAATCATTCGGCTTAACACATGGACCTATATACGAGTGACCAGTCATTCGGCCGGTGTACATGTGACCAGTCATTCGGTCGCGGCCAGTCATTCGGCCTACACCCCACGTATATAGGCCTGAACCTGGCTCTGATACCATATTAAAATCCATGAGTCTAACTAACCTCGAAAATCGACTTACAAAGTTAAAATTACCTAAGACTTATAAACTGCAGAATATTTAGTTTTCCATATAATGTGGGACTAATCTCAACATCAGGTTACAAAGAAAATGAAAGCATTCCAGTTGATGCTAAGAAACATGTTGTTGATAGTGATAATATTAAAGCGCATACAACAAAAACTACAAAGGAGAGTTCGAGAAAAGTTGGTGTACCTCACCTATTACCGTCAAATTATACGTACAAGAACTATTAGGCGAAGCCGCTCACCCTCTACACTCTTATAAGGATGGATACCAATTCCTCTATATACTTATGTGACCATTTTCGAGAAATGGGGTATATTTATGATAGCAAGCACCTAATCGTTGAAGAAAAGATGATGTTTTTCTAACAAATTATAAGTTAATCAATTCCACCATCGATTTCAACACTCAGCAGAAACAATAAATAAATATTTCCATGAAGTATTGTTATTAGTTCTTGAATTTGTGATAGTGTCATCGTGGGAAACGCCTGTAGAAACTATCGTTATCTTAGAAGTCGTCCATTTAAAGGAGTTATTGGCGCATTAGATGGTACTTTAATTCATGCAGTTGTTCTCCTTTTCAAGGAAGATGTGGAAATTGTTATAAAAATATGTTGGCGATCTGTGATATCGATGCGAAATTTGTGTAAGCAGTAAGCGGATGGTCATGTGTTGCACATGACTCAAGGTTACTGAGTGAATCTGTCCGTAATGCATCTTTTAGTTTTCCAATTCCACCACCAGGTAATTAGTTATGAACTTTGTTTATATGCTATTTATCTTGTTGTTTATCTTGCTTATGTACCTGTCTTTTACTACAAATGCTTATTATACCTAAGTACCAATGCATCAATTTGCAGATTTTTCCTAGCTATTTTGTTGCTGAATTTATTATATCAACAAAGAACTATTTCTCCCAATCTTCTTTATGATTAAAAAACTCAGAATTATACTTCTTAAAGACTTCAATAAGTGATTGGTTTTCATTAGTCTTGGAAGTCTCATGAGTAAAGATTTCAAACCTTTTAATCCCACGAGTTACGTTACGAGCACGATTCCGTCCTTCTTTCAGTAGTGGTCATTTTTCTTTAACAACTTCAACATCCTCTCATATTTATTCTTCATTATAAGCCCCCAATTAAATCTACAGTACAACAAGAATTAGTTCTGACAATTTTAAGATTTGACAAGAGAAATGAGATATTGTTAAGTTACTAACCCTCTTTTATCAATATATTGTAAGTTCCTCATATCTTGAATAACCTTCGTAAAGATTTTTTATGTATCAAATTGTAGATTGGTTCTCTGACAATTAGTCATATGTTGTTTTCTATTCTTGTATATTGTCTTTTCTGTATGGCATTCAGATCTCTACCTCCTAAGATCCTACATTACTTGTGGAAATATGTACACAATTGTCTAAAGGAAAGACTTACCAAAGTTATAACTATTAATGGCATTTGTCCACTATGCAATAATGAAAATGAGTATGTTGATCATCTTTTAATGAATTGCCAGATAAGTAAGCAGGTTTGGCAGGCAGTGGATACAAACTTTACATGAATTATGGGAAGACAGTTTTTTAAGAATTGGGCATCTAGCTGGTTCACAGCCAACAACGTGCATGAAGGTTTGATTGTTGTTGCAGGATATATTTATAAGACATATGGAAAGCAAGATGTTTATGGGTATTTGATAATATTATGGTGCAGGTAGAAGTGATTGTAAGACAAGTGAAAAAGGAGATGCTTGGATGAAATGAGCATTTAAGTAAAGAAAGACAAGGAAGTCATAACTCTAGTATAATTAGTGAGATAGTTAAATGGAGTACCCCTCACTATGATTTTCACAAAATATGCTACTTTTCTTAAAGAAGATAATACTATAGGATCTAGTTTAACTTTGATTGATGGTGTATGAAATTTTGGTGGAGCATGATGTATTCCAAGAGTAACTGATGATGAAGAGCAGGCTGAGGCCATATCAGCTTAGAAGACGATCAATTGGGCTAAAAGAAATAGAAGGCTGATATAGGGGCTCCCATATCAATAGAGGGGCTCCAATAATAAGACGAAATAGGGACACTATGAAGTAAAACTTAAAACCCCTTATCCATAATATTTTCACAATACCCAAATCACCCCTGATTAGTAATCTTAATTACATTAATTAGTTAAGATTAAATTAAGCTAATCATGATTAATTAAACATAATCTTTGACTTACTCGAATTGAATTCAATTTTTTTTTTTGAATTTGTGTTTTGTGGGAAGAAAAACTAGATGAAATTTAAGAAAATTTTGTCGTTTTTTTTTTAAACCCTAGATTTTGATTCAATCAACCATAGTAGCATTTAGATACCTCTAGATTAAACTCTTGATCTTTTTATGGCTCAAATTAGATGAAATCACGATTTGAAAGTTTGATTTTTTGTGATTCAGAGAAAGTTACGGTTGGGTTTCATGTCGAACCCAACCGTAACCCTAAGAACATCCAGACTTACGGTTGGGTCTTGTTGAAAACCCAACCGTAACTGGAAGAAAATGAAGAACACCATTGCAACACAGAGTTACGGTTGAGTTTTGCCTTAAAACCCAACCGTAACTCATCCTTTTGAGCATTGGTTTTTGAGGTCAAATTTGAGTGTTAAAATCAAAATTTTGAAATTATTCAATCATTTTAACTAGATTAAAGGTAAATTGGGTCATTCAAACAAAGAAAAACCGAAAAACACAAAAATTAGACAATCCAATTTTCAGTTCACAGTAGAATTTACGGTTGGGTTGTGGCTTATAACCCAACCGTAACTAATTCTGTTAGCTTTAGTGCATGTTTCATCATATAGTTAAGGGTGGGTTTTGCCTTGAAATCCAACCGTAACTAATCTTTAAACCCCAATTATAAAATTATATAAATATATTTTGAGATTTTTTTCATTTCTATCTTGTAGAGAATTGAAAGACGGAGCTAACCCCAAAAAAATGAGGTCAATCGGACATCGTATGAAGGAGTTATGATCAAAACGGTGACATTTTTATTTGTATCCAGGAAGAATTACGGTTGGGTTGGGCCAATAAACCCAACCGTAACTCTGGCCTCTTGGAGGTTCTTGGTGTTACGGTTGGGTTCGACATGAAACCCAACCGTAACTT